>CM026260.1:28676695-28811695 GCA_014851425.1 Senna tora | reverse complement strand
TGACCTTCATCCAACAACCGAACCGAACATAATCGGTTCTAGAAAAAGAAAACCAATCCATCCGCATGTGTAATCGGTTTTGGTCGGTTTTGATCGGTTCGGTTTGGATTGGATCGGTTGGATCGGTTTTGCTCACCCCTACTGACGTGTCCATCTAAGCTGACGTGTCATGCCACGTCATCGCCATTTCATCACATATGATATTGGACGATGACGTGTCAATGACGTGGCATGACACGTAGGAGAGCTGATATGTCCACCTCAGCACGCCACGTCAGCACTTAACGGAAGAAATAAACAGACTTGGACGGAATGACTAATTTGGAACTTCTTGCAAACATAAAGGACCAATTTAAACTTTTTGAAACATAAATGACCAATATAAAACTTCGTGCAAACATAAAGGACCAATTTAGAGTTTTGACCTTTAATTTTTAACTTTGATGTGTTCTATTTTTTTATTAATAAATAGAATTTAATTGATCATATATTAATAATTCTGTCAAGTAATTTTTTTATCCATTATACAGATCAAAGTATCACATTGATCATAAATTGATCTTTTAAAAACTTAATTGAGACAATTTTTTCTTTCACTAAAGAACCAAATCATTAATTTACTAAAGAAAGTAAGAATAGAAATTGGTTTGACAGTTTGACTTACATGTCCCACTATATTAAGTCCTTGGGATGTATGGTAAAAGCTGTTGTTCCTTCTACCACTTACTATCTCAAGTATCATAATCCCAAAACTATAGACATCCGATTTTGTAGAGAAAGTTCCTTTTGCTGACTCGGGAGCCATATAACCACTGCACATAATATTGCATAATATCATGTATAACAATATATATACTTCACCTATATAATAAATATATACTTCACCTATATAACTTGCTAAAGTTAAGACCACAATTAACCGGTAAAAGTATCTTTGATATTTCTAAATTTTAAGATCTCTATTAATTATATGCTCTTAACTTTTGCAAGTAATTTTTTTCTTCACCCAAAAATTTCGCATAAATAATTAGCATCATATGCAAATGTGACTCTCCTCGATCGTGACATTTCATGTTGATTGTGATGTCAAATCATATATTTAATTAGCAACATTGTTTCGTCAATTTAGCTATGATTATCACTATGTTGTTTTAAAATAAAGGGTGTTATCGTAGTTAAACTGACGAAAAACTATTGCTAAACATATGATTTGATATCACTATTAGCAATATATAAGGCACGAGGACGGTCATATTTACATCTATTGTTAGTTATTTACAAGAAACTTGGATCAAGGAAAAAATTAGTTGTAATAAAAAAGTTTAAAGATATAATTGACAGTAAACAAAATTTAAAGACATAAGAGGGAAGACCAGATTCTAAAGAAAGTCCATTTCCATATAGATTTGAGCATACAATCGTGAGAGTACACTCAATTGGCCCAATTCCTTTTTCTTTGTCCCAATTCTAGTTAAGAGTGAGTACATGATGCAATTTGTTGCATGCATGCAATGCAATTTCGGCCGACATGTCACAATTTTATCGGCTGAAATTGCATTACATGCATGCAACAAATTGCATCATAGACCCACCAGCCATATAATTGACAAAGACTCGAGAGATAAAAAGTAATTTTGCATATAGCACAAATAGTTGATAAGTGCCATATCGCAAGCATATGTACTCACCAAGTACCAGCAATCCTTGTAGTACTTCGTTCTGATTCTTCCATGATAATTCTTGCCAAACCAAAATCAGAAATTTTGGGGTTCATATTCTCATCAAGGAGTACATTACTAGCTTTCAAGTCTCTATGCACCACTTTTAATCTCGAGTATTTATGGAGATAGATTAAGCCTTGACCTATTCCTTCTATTATGTTGAACCGTTTCTTCCACTCTAAAAGCTTGCTTCGAGTTGAATCTGGAAAATTAACCAAAATGTCATTGATTATATTGATCATGAGAAATCAATACAAATGATATAATTAAGACTAGCAAAATTAACAAGTATATATATATGCAATGTTTTTTCCTAACCAAATAAGAAGAAGTCCAAGCTTTTATTAGGCATATACTCATAAATTAAGATCCTTTCTTCTTCATGAATGCAGCAACCTAGTAGTTGTACAAGATTCATGTGCTGAAGTTCAGATATGAGTTTTAACTCATTTTTGAATTGTTTTACTCCTTGTTTTGACCTTCTTGACAGCCTCTTAACTGCCACTTCTATCCCTACTTGTAATTTTCCCTGCATGAATTGAAGATTTAAAACTTTTTAATTATATAAATATTAACGGGTAAACTAACATTTTGGTCCCTAAAAATATTATTTGTTTTAATTTAGTCCTTGAAATATAAAAATATCAAATTTAATCTGTAAAAGATAAACTTTTTCTCAATTTAGTCCCTGACTCCCTGTTATATTTTGTGTCAGCTATACCAATGGAGATTCTCAGGAACTAAATTTATACAAATTACATCTTTCAGGAGTTAAATTCGATATGTTCATATTTTAGGGACTAAATTAAAATAAATTGTATCTTTGATGAACTAAATTTGACATTTTTATCTTTTATGAATTAAATTGAGACAAATTTATATATGAGAAACCAACATGTTAATTTTCTCTTAATTTATTATCAAACTCAATAATATATAATTCTATTGAAGTTAATGGCTTTATATAATTAGGTTATATACCTTATAAACAGGTCCAAATCCCCCTTGTCCTAGCTTATTTTCTAATGAGAAGTTTTCTGTAGCTTCCATGATAGATGCATAGCTAAATAATCTCAAATCACGTCCATTATTCTCTTTGTAGTTTTGAAGTTCATTAACATTTTTATATTCATTGGATGTTTCCGAGGCATGCCTTGTTCTTTTCATCTCTGCTAAAATTTCAAACTATGATCAGAGAGAGAGATGAACATCACAATAATTAATTCAAGGATTTATCATATTCAATTCTATTTATAAGAATTATATTAATTAATGTACCTTCAACTTCAAGCATAAGTTTTCTTTTCCTCCATAGTACCAATATAATGAGTGCCAAAATTATGAACACAGCAGCAATAACGATGATAGGAATAAGCCATTTGATTTTCTTGCTTTTATTGCTTGGAAGCAGAGTCAGCTGCGGACTATCTGATTTAATTTCTTACAGTGCATTAATAAAAAAATTTATAAATAAATAGCAAAGCAAGTTATTACTTTTATCCTTTAAAAAAAATTTTGGCTCTCTAAAATGACTAACTTTAAAAAAAAAATTTAATGTAAAAATGCACAAACTTCTTTAAATTTTAGGTTATAAACATAAAATAATCCTGAATTTTCAAACTTTGCACTCAATTCTTTGAACTTTTAACGTAACTTCGGGCACAAAACCCACTTCTTAAGAATTCTGTCCATTTTTTTTAACAAAGTTCCGTCACATTAACAAATTTGTCACGTCAGTATTCTTTCATCTAGTTGAAGGACATTTCTATAATTTCAATTTTCACCCTACCCATCAACCCAACATCTAAATACTGTGAAATGGTTGAAATGACCTTCAATTAGTTAAAACAAAAACTGACATGATCGATAGAACTACTATGTCAAAAAATGGATTGAGTTCTTATAGCTAGGCCTAGGAGGGAGTTATGTGCCTAAAGTAAAAGGGATTGTGTATGCGCAAACTTTAAAACAAGGAATTGTCTAAACTTTTAATTATATCAGTTGTAAAAAGAATTATTTTTTTGGTAGACTACGAGAATTTGAGTAAATTAATAGTTTGGTCTCTGAAAATATAATTTATCTTACTTTAGTCCGTAAAAGTCAAAGTTAAAATTATTAAATTTAGTTCCAGAAAGATGTATTTTATCTTAATTTAATTCCTAAGAATCTCCATTAACATAACCAATAAAACAATGCAAATTTCATATTTGAGGAACTAAATTTGTAATTTCAATACTTTAAGGACTAAATTGAAACAAAACTATATTTTTCATGGAGTAAATTTAATATTGCTATATGTTAGGGACTAAATTGAAAAAAAAAATTAAATATTTTTTTTTTTGCCTGAGTTAAATGTTTAATCATACTTATGTATTAATTTGATCTATTCCTTAAAATCGGTCAAATTTTTTTGGTCCGACCATAAGAATTTAGAGAGTCAAGCCGACCCGTTTTGACACCGATAATATTTTATTACCTAAGGCTACAAGTAGTACGACTCACCTTGGTTTGTGTTGGGATTTCTCTGAACAAGAAAGTTAATGATCAAGGAATCGTTACCAATAAATGCCCCCTTATAGTTTTCATAAATATAGTTGCATCCTCTTCCTTCATCAGAAACACTTGAGAATCCAACGCAATCACAATCGCTCCAGCAATTAGCCTCGCAATCACTTATGCTCAAATTCTCACTATCATCTTCATCAAAGGTCATCTCTCTTTCCGTTGCTCTAACTTCTGTCACCTCAAATATTTGACCTACGTGCCTACAACGTGGTAGGTTCCTTCGTAGGCATCCTCCGTCATTGTTATACCCATAACAATTTCCAGCATTTGCTAATTCGTCCCTTTTACTTGTTAACTTCCCGTCAAAATACAACGTCCAAGACGATGGATAGTAAGATCTTTCAGTTTCGTCCTCAATTGTGAACATGAAGGACTCTTCAGAAGTATTGGAGATGGTAATGTATTTATATGAGGTTTGGGCCTCCGTAGGTATGTTTTCGAACTTCCCGTCATCTCTTAGCACCCCACTTGTCCAATACACCTATCATTGCAAAATCAGGAAAAACAAAAGAGTAAATTAAAAATGTAGTGTTTTAAAGATAAAATATGTCTCAATTTGGTTCTAAAAGATCATTTTTCAATTAGTTTGGTCCTTTGAATAATATAATTGATAAAAATTTACCTTATAGTTGTATTAATTGAAACTAATTGCCGGGCGGTTAAAGAATATTGAATTGAATTATATATATCCGTTAATACTATTCAATTAATTTTCTATTTATCATATTAATTATTAAAAGACAAACTAATTGAGTATATTGTTCTTTTAATAGTACTGTCAAAATGGATTCAAGACTGCGAAATAACCCGTTTAACCCGATAATTAAATGTGTTTGGGGATAAAAAAAATTATGTCCGTCTAAAAATGAGTCAGGGTTGGCCGCCTTCCAAAATTAAAAAAGATGGAAAATTAATAGAAATTGTTTTAAAATTAAATATGTATAAATGTAAATAATTTAGATAAGAGGCCATATATCTAGATCAAATCATTAATTTACTAGAGAAAAGAAAGAAAAAAAAAAAAGCGAAATTAACATAAGGAAAAAAGGTCATAAATGTTCAACAAATTTCTTATCTTACACTACTATATATATGTATATATACATATATATGTACACACCTGTCCTCGTCTCCGAATGAGCAATTGCCTTATTGTGGGTTCCCAATCCAGTGAAAAAGGACCTTCATCAGCTGAGAAATCACCAAAATTAGAAACGAGTGACCAATTTTTTCCTGCTTGGCCCTTTTCAAAACCCAACTTCATTCCTGGGATGAGAGTGTCGGTTGGGTAATCAAAACTTTGCCACAACACATTCTTTGATCCATTTGGGAGTGTTTGCTGTAGCATCAAGTTTCCTGTATCAAACAAGGTGGCCTCAATACTGCTCACGTTTTTTATCTCATCATGATTGGTTGAAGGAGAGTACAAGATTATTATTGGTTCTTCATTTTGGCCTATTATCTTCAACACACCAAACATGTCTAACGTTAATATTGCAGAGGAAGAAGAAGAAGAATTAGTATTGAGGAGTGGTTGATTCCTATTGGCAATCCAAATCACCTTTTGACTAGTTGATGTGTCATGTATTGCCAAATAAGCATTTCTAAAATACATGCAATAGTTTAAGCTTTGAGAGCATACTCTGCTTGAGACATTAAGCTTAAAACCTGCCCCAAAATGGTCTCCGATGTTTTCTGCATTACAAATTGTGGTTGTCAATTTGGCCAAAACAAGAAGCAAGAAAAATATGGAATGATGATTAATGGAGAACATCTTGATGATATTCATGGATATAATGTACTAAATTTCATGACTTACTGATGAAATATGTATGACCCATTTGATTGATTCTTTGTTTTTTAGCATATTCCTAGGTTGGACGTACCTAGTTAATATCATTCATTGTGTTGTGGAAAAATCCAAAACCAATACGTAAACAAAGTATTAATTTAGTGAAATAATGCACTTAGCTTGTTACAATATTTTCTTAGGTTAACAATGTTATGTCCATAATTAATTAGGGTAATTCGACTTGTTAAGTTCGAGTAGATGTTCAATGGTACAGTAGTACTGAACTTCAGTACATCCCTCTAATCAGTTGGTTCCTAAACCATTCAAGGTGGATCTTTATTAATGTGAATTTCTATTAATATTAATAAATGGCTTTGTATGATTGGAGGGATGCACCGAACTTCAATAATACGGTACCAGCCACTGAACTTTTATCCTTTCCGTTCATGAAGGATTTTTCAATGATGTTAACCTGAGTAATTCATGCACTATATATACCATATATATATATATATATATATATATATGTCAAGATTTAGACAAGAATACAACCACACCAGAATTTGTCCATATGTGATGGTGTGCCTTTGTTTATAGACATTGCAATTGTCTGCAATAGAGTGGATAAGTAACTATAATATATGATAATACAAAGGCTGGTCATATATACATACATACAAAAATTAGTCTAAATTAACCAATAAGGTAGGATAATAAGTGTGAGCATAATCCGATTGAAATTTGAAGAAATGTATGTGTTCAATCGGGTTATTTTTTAAAAAATATATCGGTTTCATCGAACCACGGCTTAGAATCCGACATTAAGAAAATTTTAAGGTTTTTTAACTATAGTGAAAGGTTCTTTCAACGATGATTAACTTCATTCACAAAGTCTCAAAAATTTTTTTGGTTTTCCAAGGTATTTTTCAGCCTGACAGACCAAGGACTAATTCTTCGCGGATCTGAGCTCCATTTAAGGGTTTGTCGCTACCCAATTGGTTGCTGCATACACAAGATGGAATTCGAATCCCCAACACTTGCTTAAGCGACTTAGTGAGCTAACCACTAGACAAAAGTCTCAAATTTACGACCTTACTTAAGTAATATTAAGTCTATATAACTTACCTAACTTAAAAAATAATTCTAACCTTATAAAAAAAAATTTAAGAAATCGAGACTCTAATAGTAATTAATAATGTATCCAGTTAAATAAGATATCCACGATATAATAAATTATTTGAGGAGGTTATCATTCATTCATTCTCACTTGTAAATCCCACAATATAAAAAAGGCATTTATAAAGCCGGCCGGCCGGCCATATATATATATATGAAGCCGTATATAATTTGTTAATCCTAAAAGTTTATTTTTTTGGAGTGTTGTTAAAATTCAAAAGCAAATTTTAATTAACGCATGAGATAGTAGAACTGTAGAAGATACTCTACCCAAAAAAAAAACTGTAGAAGATATACTCTTAGATAGGGGTGATCGCGGGTTGGGTTTGGTTCGGGTTTGAAGAAAAATTGGAATCAATCCAATCAAACTTTGGCGGGTTTGGTCGGGTTGGGTTTGGAAAAAAAGAGTGCTGACATATTCAAGATATGAACAATTTGTATTTGTTGCTTATGTATTAACGATTTAATATTTTAATGTGTTATAAATTCTTTTTCTAATAATAATATATACTAGTGCGGGTTGGACGGGTTCAAAATTTTCAAATCCGCTAATCGAACCAATCAATGAGCGGGTTAAAATTTTGGACCCAACCCAACCTGCCAACCCGAACCAACCCAACCCAAACTGGCGGGTTGGATTGGGTTGAGCGGGTTGACGGGTTGACCCGACCCGGTGAACATTATGTGAATGAAATAAAAATGGATAAAATTATATTAAAAATAAAAATGAAAAAAATGGTCAAATATATTTATTTTATCATATTGCAAATTACAAAAATAAGTTTTGTTTAAAAATTTTTTTAAAAGAAATGTGGATTACATCGAGGTACGTTGACTCTTCTTACAACCAAATGGTACCTAATTCCCCTAATTTATCTTTCAGGTTTCATTTTCGTTCCATTGACAAACAAAATTAATCTTGTATGCGTACTACGTACTTTTCTTACATGCCATTCCATTTTTCTCTAATATACTTTCTTCTCCGTGTCCCATTCTATTGCACGCACCCTAGTCAAGCTTAACTCATCCCAAATCGCTCTCCTCAGTCTTAGCCGGAAATTTCGTGTGCGGTTGTTCTGTATCGCACTCGTTGCGGCGCAGAGCAAAATGTCGAACTCTGTAGAAACTTGGTCACGGCAGCGAAATCCAAATCGGAGCTCTCCATCACTCTCATTCACTTTATTGCTCCTCAACGCACCAAACTCATGGTACCTAGAAGATTCATCTCTCCATCATTTAAGCTGTATATAGTTTTTGAGTATATAGACAATTTCGTCCCTGAAAGATTCGGTAATTGACAGTTTGGTCCCTAAAAAATCATAAGTGTACAATTTGGTCCCTGAAAGATTGCATCGTTACATAAATTGGTCCTTCTGTTATCTTCAGTTTGATTCTCTTAACGGACTTGCTGACGTGGCACGTTAATTGCACACGGGGACCGTTAGTTGCTCAGTTGGACATGCTTATGGCACAAGTTGAAATCAGTCTCCAACTCAGCAAAAACGCAACGTATTCCTAAGGTTCACAGAACTTCTTCCATGCATAAATGACACTTCTTCTTCTTCTTCTTCTTCAGTTGGACATTCCTCATCCACCCACTTGAAAAACCCGCAAGTAAGGAACTTGTTCTGCCACAAATCCAACAAAACTTACAACCAAATGTCATAAAAACCAATAAATCCAATATTTCAGCCGAAAGAAATTACCTTGTACAATGGGCACCTCAGAAATCGCCGCCCATAGTTAAATTCAGTCTTGACTATGAAGATCACCAACCTTCTCCCACAGTCGCAAACGATCGGCATGTTCTGGAGTTTCTCATTGCTGAAGCTTGTTGCAGATGAAGATGACTCCGCCATTCGAACGTTCTGACTTGGGCGTGTCTCAAATCGTCGCATTTCTTTGCAGCTATGGCAGCTCATTTTCTCCTTCTTCTCCAACTAACCTCTGAAAGCCCCTCCCTCCCTAACCGTAAACATTGAAGCTGACGTTCAAATTTGGTCCCCTCCCCTTTTCTTTCCAAAACGGAGCGTTTTAATGTAAGTGTGCAAAATGAGCAGCTTCAAAACGCTGCGTTTTTGCTGAGTTGGAGGCTGATTTCAACTTGTGCCATGTAAGCATGTCCAACTGAGCAACTAACGGTCCCCGTGTGCAATTAACGTGCCACGTCAGCAAGTCCGTTAAGACAATCTAACTGAAGATAACAGAAGGACCAATTTGTTTAATGGTGCAATCTTTCAGAGACCAAATTGTACAGTTATGATCTTTCAGGGACCAAACTGTCAATTGCCTAATCTTTCAGGGACAAAATTGTCTATATACTCATAGTTTTTCATTTCAAAATTTTCATCCTGTGCTAGCTATAGTTTTGGTATATTTCGTATTCCGGTCGATTGATTTCTGAACTTAAATGTAAAACGATTCTGATGCTCGGTTTAGGTTTTGATTCTGATGCTCGGTTTAGGTTTTGATTCTGAGGCTCTTATATAATGTCATAGTTTAATTGGATTAACGACAAGAAAAGCCCTAACAAATTGCAGTTTCTTATTTTGGTTTAAGTACAAGTGGATAAAAGAGTAGATAGTAAGGGATTCTGAAGCTGTGCTCTAGAAGGTTGCTTTTCTTGTATTCTGCTGTTTTTGAAGCAAAACTATAGCAACTGCCTCCAGTATACATTTTGATTTCTTGTTCCAAAAGGAAGTTTACAAATTAATCACCTCATAAGAGAAGAGGCGAGGCGAGGTGAGTTTTCTACCCCATTTTCCCTTTTCTGTTTACCTAGTCATGTTGTTTAACTAAATTCTTAGTTCTATGCTTGTTTTGGTGAATTTTAAAGAGAGTAAACTCTAGTTACCAGATCTAAGAAGATCTAGCAATTAGAGAGTAAATTTTCACAAAGGAAGACAAAAACACAGAATAAATCTAGAAGAAAACATCACTAAAATAATGGAGGGACAATATAGATCTGAAAGATCTTTTTATTTTAAATACTAAAATCAAACAAAATAAAGAAAATAAGGAGGGGTTGCTAAACTTACAAAAATTTGCAAGTTATAGCAACCCCTCTTGCTAAGAAGAAACTATTAGTGTAATTTAAATGAAGAAGCAAAGCGACAGTGCATTTTTTAAATAAAAGTTAATATATATATATATATATATATATATATATTTATTAAAAAAAGAAACATAGTCAAACTGTCAAAGTTTTTTTTGTTTACTTATAATAATTTAGCTTAAATATCATAAAAGATTATACAACTATAATCTCTCCTAATATTTTTACTAAAATTCGAGAAAATAAAGAATGAATGAGTGGTTTGATTAAAAAAAATGAAGAAAGAACAAATTAAATATTATATAGAAATGTACAAAATAATGAAATATATATCTTTTATAATTAGAAAACCTTAAAAATTTCTTAATGTCGGATTCTAAGCCCTGGTTCGATGAAACCGATATATTTTAAAAAAAATAACCCGATTGAACACATAAATTTCTTCAAATACAAATAGGTCAATTGGATTATGCTCACACTTATTATCCTACCTTATTGGTTAATTTAGACAAATTTTTGTATGTATATATATGACCAGCCTTTGTATTATCATATATTATAGCTACTTATCCACTCTATTGCAGACAATTGCAATGTCTATAAACAAAGGCACACCACATATGGACAAAATCTGGTGTGGTTGTACTCTTGTCTAAATCTTGACATACACACACACACATATATATATATATATATATATATATATATATATATATATATATATATATATATATATATATATATATGGTATTTATAGTGTTACAATAGTTAGTGATTAAGTTTCACATGTCTATAAACAAAGGCACACCACATATGGACAAAATCTGGTGTGGTTGTACTCTTGTCTAAATCTTGACATACAGACACACACACACACACATATATATATATATATGGTATTTATAGTGTTACAATAGTTAGTGATGAAGTTTCACATTGGATAAATCAAGGATGAAAGTAGTATATATAAATGGATAATGAATCATTTATAACAAAATAAATAAAAGAATCTTGGATAGAAAGATTCAAGATTCTGGTGTGATCCTAATATATATAATATATATTTGTCAAAGATTGGGCACTTGGGCACTTAAAATTGGTAGCCCGGATAATTAATTTTTTTATTAATTATTAAAAAATTATTAATTAATTAATTTGAATGAGCACAACGTTCAAATGCCAACGTTCATATCTGAAAGGTCATATGTGAATGATCATGTCTATTCGGATTTTCTCTATAAATTCGCATCTTCCATAAAAAAGAATCACAAGTTCACAACAGAAAAATCGAAAATCATATTCTCTCTTTTTTGATTTCCAGAAAATCGTGTTCTGAGATATTATAGGCTTGTTGACTATAATATCAGGCTTTGTATAATCCCGGAGGAAATCTGCCATAACAAACCCAATAGCATCAAATAGTGGGGGCTTAATTTTCTTAAGGACGGTGACTACACTACCAAAGCCATCAAATTTTTTCTAACATAGAGTGCATGAATTACTCAGGTTAACATCATTGAAAAATCCTTCATGAACTTAACAAGGCGAATTACCCTAATTAATTATGGACATAACATTGTTAACCTAAGAAAATATTGTAACAAGCTAAGTGCATTATTTCACTAAATTATTACTTTGTTTACGTCTTGGTTTTGGATTTTTCCACAACACAATGAATGATATTAACTAGGTACGTCGTCCAACCTAGGAATATGCTAAAAACACAAAGAATCAATCAAATGGGTCATACATATTTCACACTAGTAAGCCAAGTCATGAAATTTAGTACATTATATCCATGCATGAATATCATCAAGATATGTTCTCCATTAATCACCATTCCATATTTTTCTTGCTTCTTGTTTTGGCCAAATTGACAACCACAATTTGTAATGCAGAAAACATCGGAGACCATTTTGGGGCAGGTTTTAAGCTTAATGTCTCAAGCAGAGTATGCTCTCAAAGCTCAAACTATTGCATGTATTTTAGAAATGCTTATTTGGCAATACATGACACATCGACTAGTCAAAAGGTGATTTGGATTGCCAATAGGAATCAACCACTCCTCAATTCTTCTTCTTCTTCCTCTGCAATATTAACGTTAGACATGTTTGGTGTGTTGAAGATAATAGGCCAAAATGAAGAACCAATAATAATCTTGTACTCTCCTTCAACCAATCATGATGAGATAAAAAACGTGAGCAGTATTGAGGCCACCTTGTTTGATACAGGAAACTTGATGCTACAGCAAACACTCCCAAATGGATCAAAGAATGTGTTGTGGCAAAGTTTTGATTACCCAACCGACACTCTCATCCCAGGAATGAAGTTGGGTTTTGAAAAGGGCCAAGCAGGAAAAAATTGGTCACTCGTTTCTAATTTTGGTGATTTCTCAGCTGATGAAGGTCCTTTTACACTGGATTGGGAACCCACAATAAGGCAATTGCTCATTCGGAGACGAGGACAGGTGTGTACATATATATGTATATATACATATATAGTAGTGTAAGATAAGAAATTCGTTGAACATTATTTATGACCTTTTTTCCTTATGTTAATTTCGCTTTTTTTTCTTTTCTCTAGTAAATTAATGATTTGATCTGGATATATGATCTCTTATCTAAATTATATACATTTATACATATTTAATTTTAAAACAATTTCTATTAATTTTCCATCTTTTTAGTTTTGGAAGGCGGCCAACCCTGACCCATCTTTTTAGATGGACATATTTTTTTTATCTCCAAACACGTTTAATTATCGGGTTAAATGGGGGATGGGTTATCCCGCGGTCATAAATTCATTTTGAGAGTACTATTAAAAGAACAATTCTCAATTAGTTTGTCTTTTAATAATTAACATGATAAATAAAAAATTAATTGAGTAGTATTAACGGATATATATAATTCAATTCAATATTATTTAACTGCCCGTCAATTAGTCTCAATTAATACTATTATAAGGTAAATTTTTATCAACTATATTATTCAAAGGACCGAACTAATTGAAAAAATGATCTTTTAGGACCAAATTGAGACATATTTTATCTTTAAAACACTACATTTTTAATTTACTCTTTTTGTTTTTTCCTGATTTTGCAATGATAGGTCTACTGGACAAGTGGGGTGCTAAGAGATGATGGGAAGTTCGAAAACATACCTGAGAAGGCCCAAACCTCATATAAATACATTACCATCTCAAATAGTTCTGAAGAGTCCTTCATGTTCAAAATTGAAAGCAAAACTGAAATATCTTACAATCCATCGTCTTGGACGTTGTATTTTGACGGGAAGTTAACAACTAAAAGGGTCGAATTAGCAAATGCTGGAAATTGTTATGGGTATAACAATGATGGAGGATGCCTACCAAGGAAACTACCACGTTGTAGGCACGTAGGTCAAATATTTGAGGTGACAGAAGTTAGAGCAACGGAAAGAGAGATGACCGTTGCTGAAGATGATAATGAGAATTTGAGCATAAGTGATTGCGAGGCTAATTGCTGGAGCGATTGTGAATGCGTTGGATTCTTGAGTGTTTCTGATGAAGGAAGAGGATGCAACTATATTTATGAGAACTATAAGGGGGCAGTTATTGGTAACGATTCCTTGATCATTAACTTTCTTGTTCAGAGAAATACCAACACAAACCAAGGTGAGTCGTACTACTTGTAGCCTTAGGTAATAAAATATTATCGGTGTCAAAACGGGTCGGCTTGACTCTCTAAATTCTTATGGTCGGACCAAAAAAATTTGACCGATTTTAAGGAATAGATCAAATTAATAATACTATTTATATAGTAGCTAATTTTCCATAATTCTTAGATTAAATTAATACATAAGTATGATTAAACATTTAACTCAGGCCAAAAAAAAAACATTTAATTTTTTTTCAATTTAGTCCCTAACATATAGCAATATTAAATTTACTCCATGAAAAATATAGTTTTGATTCAATTTCGTCCTTAAAGTATTGAAATTACAAATTTAGTTCCTCAAATATGAAATTTGCATTGTTTTAATTTAGTCTCTATGAAATTTTCTTTTACTTATGTTAATGGAGATTCTCAGAGATTAAATTGAGACAAAATGCATCTTTCAGGGATTAAATTTAATAATTTCATCTTTGACTTTTAGGGACTAAAGTGAGATAAATTATATTTTTCAGAGACCAAACTGTTAATTTACTCAATATCTTGTTATAAGTCTACCAAAAAAATAATTCTTATTACAGCTGATTAAATTAAAAATTGACAATTCCTTGGGTTTTTAAAGTTTGCACACAATCTTCCTGACCTTTTTACTTTAGGTACATAACTCCCTTCAAGCTATAAGAACTCAATCCATTTTTTGACATAGTAGTTCTATCGATCATGTCAGCATTTGTTTTAACTAATTGAAGGTCATTTCAGCCATTTAACAAATGTTTCAAGTATTTGGATGTTGGGTTGATGGGTAAGAGTGAAATTATAGAAATGTCCTTCAATTAGATAAAAGAATACTGACATAACAAATTTGTTGACGTGACAGAACTTTGTTATTTATTTATAAAATTTTTTATTAATGCACTGTAAGAAATTAAATCAGATAGTCCGCAGCTGACTCTGCTTCCAAGCAATAAAAGCAAGAAAATCAAATGGCTTATTCCTATCATCGTTATTGCTGCTGTGTTCATAATTTTGGCACTCATTATATTGGTACTATGGAGGAAAAGAAAACTTATGCTTGAAGTTGAAGGTACATTAATTAATATAATTCTTATAAATATATAATTATAAATAGAATTGAATATGATAAATCCTTGAATTAATTATTGCGATGTTCATCTCTCTCTCTCTCTGATCATAATTTGAAATTTTAGCAGAGATGAAAAGAACAAGGCATGCCTCAGAAACATCCAATGAATATAAAAATGTTAATGAACTTCAAAACTACAAAGAGAATAATGGACGTGATTTGAGATTATTTAGCTATGCATCTATCTTGGAAGCTACAGAAAACTTCTCATTAGAAAATAAGCTAGGACAAGGGGGATTTGGACCTGTTTATAAGGTATATAACCTAATTATATAAAGCCATTAATTTCAATATAGAATTATATATTATTGAGTTTGATAATAAATTAAGAGAAAATTAACATGTTGGTTTCTCATATATGAATTTGTCTCAATTTAGTTCATAAAAGTTAGAAATGTCAATTTTAGTGCATCAAAGATGCAGTTTGAATTTCAATTTAGTCCCTAAAATATGGAAATATTGAATTTAACTCCTGAAAGATGTAATTTGTATAAATTTAGTTCCTGAGAAAATTAACATGTTGGTTTCTCAGATATAAATTTGTCTCAATTTAGTTCATAAAAGATAGAAATGTCAAATTTAGTTCATCAACGATACAGTTTGTTTCAATTTAGTCCATAAAATATGGAAATATCGAATTTAACTCCTGAAAGATGTAATTTGTATAAATTTAGTTTATGAGAATCTCCATTGGTATAGCTGACACAAAATATAACAGGGATTAAATTGAGATAAAGTTTATCTTTCGTGGATTAAATTTGATATTTTTATATTTCAAGGACTAAATTAAAACATATTATATTTTTAGGGACCAGGGAAAATTACAAGTAGGGATAGAAGTGGCAGTTAACTTCAATAGAATTATATAGAGGCAAAATACTATTTAGTCCCTGAATTGTTGGTCAAACTGCTATTTAGTCCTCGAATTTATCAAAAATACTATTTAGTCCCCGAAATGTTTAACTATGTCAACTATTTAGTCCCCGAATTTGACAAAAATACTATTTAGTCTCCGAATTTGTAACTATGTCAACTATTTAGTCCCCAAACTTGGCAAAAATACTATTTAATCATCAAATTTGCAACTCTGTCAACTATTTAGTTTCCTAATTGTTACCCGTTATAGTTGACAGAGTTACAAATTCGGTGATTAAATAGTATTTTTGTCAAGTTTGGGGATTAAATAGTTGACAAAGTTACAAATTCGGGGACTAAATAGTATTTTTGTCAAATTCGGGGACTAAATAGTTGACATAGTTAAACATTTTAGGGACTAAATAGTATTTTTGATAAATTTGGGGACTAAATAGTAGTTTGACCAACAATTCAGGGACTAAATAGTATTTTGCCTCAATTATATATTATTGAGTTTGATAGTAAATTAAGAGAAAATTAACATGTTGGTTTCTCATATATAAATTTGTCTCAATTTAGTTCATCAAAGATACAGTTTGTTTCAATTTAGTCCCTAAAATATGAAAATATCGAATTTAACTCCTGAAAGATGTAATTTGTATAAATTTAGTTCCTGAGAATCTCCATTAGTATAGCTGACACAAAATATAACAGGGACTAAATTGAGATAGAGTTTATCTTTCGCGGATTAAATTTGATATTCTTATTTTTCAAGGACTAAATTAAAACAAATAATATTTTTAGGGACCAAAATGTTAATTTACCCGTTAATATTTATATAATTAAAAAGTTTTAAATCTTCAATTCATGCAGGGAAAATTACAAGTGGGGATAGAAGTGGCAGTTAAGAGGCTGTCAAGAAGGTCAAGACAAGGAGTAATACAATTCAAAAATGAGTTAAAACTCATATCTGAACTTCAGCACATGAATCTTGTACAACTACTAGGTTGCTGCATTCATGAAGAAGAAAGGATCTTAATTTATGAGTATATGCCTAATAAAAGCTTGGACTTCTTCTTATTTGGTTAGGAAAAAACATTGCATATATATATATATATACTTGTTAATTTTGCTAGTCTTAATTATATTATTTGTATTGATATTTCTCATGATCAATAATCAATGGCATTTTGGTTAATTTTCCAGATTCAACTCGAAGCAAGCTTCTAGAGTGGAAGGAACGGTTCAACATAATAGAAGGAATAGGTCAAGGATTAATCTATCTCCATAAATACTCGAGGTTAAAAGTGGTGCATAGAGACTTGAAAGCTAGTAATGTACTGCTTGATGAGAATATGAACCCCAAAATTTCTGATTTTGGTTTGGCAAGAATTATCATGGAAGAATCAGAACGAAGTACTACTAGGATTGCTGGTACTTGGTGAGTACATATGCTTGCGATATGGCACTTATCATCTATTTGTGCTATATGCAAAATTACTTTTTATCTCCCGAGTCTTTGTCAATTATATGGCTGGTGGGTCTATGATGCAATTTGTTGTATGCATGCAATGCAATTTTGGCCAATAAAATTGTGACATGTCGGCCGAAATTACATTGCATGCATGCAACAAATTGCATCATATACTCACTCTTAACTAGAATTGGGACAAAGAAAAAGGAATTGGGCCAATTGAGTGTACTCTCACGATTGTATGCTCAAATCTATGTGGAAATGGACTTTCTTTAGAATATGGTCTTCCTTCTTATGTCTTTAAATTTTGTTTACTGTCAATTATATCTTTAAACTTTTTAATTACAACTAATTTTTTCCTTGATCCAAGTTTCTTGTAAATAACTAACAATAGATGTAAATATGACCGTCCTCGTGCCTTATATTGCTAACTGTGATATCAAATTATATATTTAGCTATACTTTTTCGTCAATTTAACTATGATAACACCCTTTATTTTAAAATGACATAGTAATAATTATAGCTAAATTGACGAAAGAATGTTACTAAATATATGAAATTTGACGTCACAATCAACATGAAAAATCACGATCGAAGAGAGTCACATTTGCATATTTGCTAATTATTTATGTGAAATTTGGCTGAAGAAAAAAATTACTTGCAAAAGTTAAGAGCATAATTAATAGAGATATAAAAAATACTTTTACCAGTTATATTTAATAGTCATTGATATATATCCTTTTCTTCCATAACTTTTGCTGATGTACTTATTATATAGGTGAAGTATATATATTGTTCTACGTGATATTATGCAGTGGTTATATGGCTCCCGAGTCTGCAAAAGGAATTTTCTCTACAAAATCGGATGTGTATAGTTTTGGGATTATGATACTTGAGATAGTAAGTGGTAGAAGGAACAACAGCTTTTACCATACATCCCAAGGACTTAATATAGTGGGACATGTAAGTCAAACTGTCAAACCAATTTCTATTCTTACTTTCTTTAGTAAATTAATGATTTGGTTCTTTAGTGAAAGAAAAAATTGTCTCAATTAAGTTTTTAAAAGATCAATGTGATCCTTTGATCTGTATAATGGATAAAAAAAGTACTTGACAGAATTATTAATATATGATAAATTAAATTCTATTTATTAATAAAAAATAGAACACATCAAAGTTAAAAATTAAACACAATCAAAATGCAATATTTGCATTTTTTTTGTGTGATTTGTAAATCTGATGTATCTTCTTTTATAAATTACAAAATGTCAAAACACTTTATTTCTATTGTCACTATACTTTAATTCTATCCGGCCATCATATTAATTTTATGACCAAATTTATTAGAGAGATATTTTATCTTTTAAGAATTAAATCCAAAGAACATGCATCTTGTCGGATCAAATCATTAATTTACCCTTGTTGAAATCATGAAAATCATTAACTAATTTTTTGTTTTTGGGTGAGTAACTGAGTATATTAATTATTGTAGGCATGGGAGCTTTGGAAAGAAAACATGGCACTAGAATTAGTAGATCCAGCAATAAAATATTCAGTGATTGAAGATCAAGTAATGAGATGCATTCATGTTGGGTTATCATGTGTAGAAGAATGTGCCAATGATCGGCCTTCCATGGGAGACATATCATCCATGCTCACTAGTGAAAGTGCAAAGCTTCCTTCACTTAAGAGACCAGCATTTTGCTATCTAAGAGATTCATCTATTCTAAGATCTTCCAATGATTCACCAAATGGCTTGACCATATCTGATTTATCTGCAAGATAATCATAACTCAAAATTATGTATCCACCTTCAAACTTATCTCAACTTCTATATTAATATTTTCAAGGAAAAATATCTTTTGGATCTTTAAATTTTGAGTTTTTCTGTTAATTGTGCTTCAAATTTTAATTTCCATAAATCGTATTCTTAATCTTTTATTTTTTGAATAATATCATTTTCACTAACATCGTCTAGTCTACATAGATAAGGGATAACATATTAAGTGTTGATGTGGCCTTACAAATAACAAAAAAATATATATTTTGATTGCTTCTTTAACCTTAAAAAATTTAATTTAATCTCTTCTAAAGATATAATTTATTAATAATTGAAATATGAATTTAAAACGCCAAATAATAATGAACAAACATACATGTTTCCATTATCATGGGTGGGGTGGCCGGGTGGGTGATAGTGGGATGAGGAATGCTAGGAGTAAAATGATCTTTTTGACCCGAAGTCTATGAAAATGGGAAATGTTATTAACCCGGTCAAGAATTCGGGTCATTGAGTCACTGGTTCAACCGTTGGGTCACTAAAAATCGGTTAGCCCGGTTAAATTTTTGAAAAATTTAAAAATATATATACATATGCATAGATTAACCAAATAAATATGAAAAACAGTAAAACACATAATAAGTTATTATAATTCAAATTCAAAGCTGAAATTGAATATAACAAGTCTAAAATATAAAAATAATAAAACATAATAAGTCTTAGACGCTTAAGTTTTGATCCACAAAAATGAAATTTAAATAAATATCAACACATCAATTAAGTCGTAACTCAAACCACTCTAACACTTTAAACAATACAAAAGCTTGTCAATTTAGTTGATTAAAAAAATAAAATATATATATATATATTTTTTGGTCCAAACCCGAAGTCTATGGTCCAAACCCCAAAAAACTTTTTAAATTATTGAGCTAAACTATTTTATTATCTGAATTGATTAAATTATTATTTAATTTTTGAACTTTAAAAATAGATTATTTAATCATTGAATTTACACTCTCGTCAATTATATAATTCTTATAACGTTATTCATTAAGTCACCGCTTGACGTGATTATTATGTGTTGACGTGACATCGTTAATTCGCCATCATGTTACCACTTTACATTGTCACATTATCTAAATATTTAAAATAATACTAAATAGTTCTTGTGTTAGTTAAAAAAAATACTAGGTAGTTTCTATAGAGTTAAAAGTGACAACAGAATGATAAATATAGGGACTATTTAATATTATTTTTAAATATTTAGATGATATGAGAATGTAAGGGTTAACATAGTGACAGATTAATGGCATCACATTAATATATAATGGTCACATCACGCCATAACGAAAAATATTCTATAGACTAAATAATTGTCAGAATTCAGAAGTGTCAAATCAATAACTAAATAGCCTACTTAATTATAAATTTAGAAGCTAAATAACAAGTTAACCAATAATTTAAGAAAAAAAAAATTCTTTATAAAAAAAAATCGTTTACCTCTATTTTTTTTCTGAGGGACCTCTAAATTATTTGATGTGGGTAAAATTCACTTTTCAATAACAGAATTGGGGCTTAAAATATGGAATTTGGATGAAAAGTTTGATATACCCTCCTCCCACGTGACTTTGATCCCATCCGCTCTCTCTCTCTCTCATCTTTCTTGTGAGAGCGTGACTTGGTTGAACAAGTCAATTTAAATCTGAGGTCAATATCAATATATATATATATATATATATATATATATATATATTAAAAAGAATGTTGTCGTAACTTGTAAATTTAACGTGCATTTTTATTTTTATTTTTTAATGGATGCAAAAGAAAATTAATTAATTTTTAGGGTAAATTAATTTTTAGGATAAATTAATTTTTTTATCTCACATACTTTTACCATTTCTCAATTTCATTTTTTTATATTAAACACACTTTTAAATTTAAATAATTTAATTTCAATTTTATCTCGTCAATTTTAATTCCACATTTTTTGAACCAAACACAGCTTAAGGGTATATTTGGTTAGTGAAATATTTGAAAGAAAAAAAATGGTAATGGGAGTAAGAATGTTAAAAAGAATAAAAATATTATGTCAATATGATGTGAATAGAATAAAAGTAGGTAAAATTATATTAAAAGTAGAAATAGAATAAAAATTGATAAAAAATAAAAACAAAAATATAATTTTATCACGTTACAATTAAAAAAAAGGTTTTGTTTAATAAGAAATTAAGAAGAATGTTTGTAGGAATATGTCAACTATTCTTCCAAACAAACGCCCCTAATTTATCTTTCATTTCTCATCTTCCTTCCATTCACAAACAAAATTAATCTTATATGCGTACTACGTACTTTTCTAAGTTTCTTACATGCCATTCCATTTTTCTCTAATGTACTTTCTTCTCTGCGTCCCATTCTATTGCACGCACCCTAGTCAAGCTTAACTCATCCCAAATCGCTCTCCTCAGTCTTTGCCGGAAATGCCGTGTGCGGTTGTTCTGTATCGCACTCGTTGCGGCGCAGAGCAAAATGTCGAACTCTGTAGAAACTCGGTCACGGCAGCGAAATCCAAATCGGAGCTCTCCATCACTCTCATTCACTTTATTGCTCCTCAACGCACCAAACTCATGGTACCTAGAACATTCATCTCTCCATCATTTCAGCTGTATATAGTTTTTCATTTCAAAATTTTCATCCTGTGCTAGCTATAGTTTTGCTTTATTTTGTATTCCGGTCGATTGATTTCTGAACTTAAATGTAAAACGATTCTGATGCTCGGTTTAGGCTTTGATTCTGAGGCTCTTATATGTCATAGTTTAATTGGATTAACTACAAGAAAAGCCCTAACAAATTGCAGTTTCTTATTTTGGTTTAAGTACAAGTGGATAAAAGAGTAGATAGTAAGGGATTCTGAAGCTGTGCTCTAGAAGGTTGCTTTTCTTGTATTCTGCTGTTTTTGAAGCAAAACTATAGCAACTGCCTCCAGTATACATTTTGATTTCTTGTTCCAAAAGGAAGTTTACAAATTAATCACCTCATAAGAGGCGAGGCGAGGTGAGTTTTCTACCCCATTTTCCCTTTTCTGTTTACCTAGTCATGTTGTTTAACTAAATTCTTAGTTCTATGCTTGTTTTGGTGAGTGATGAATCATCAATTTTAAAGAGGCAAATGGTAACATTAGGTGAATTTGATTTGTGTGATTGGTGATATTTTACCTTGTGTGCTATGATAGTTATAATTTTACTTTGTTTTATTTTTCACGTCACTTTCATATAAGGAAGACCTTGAACTCATCAGTCTTGGAAGATTTTTAATAATTTATCTTATAATTTGGATCTTATGTTCTCTCTATAAGCAGGATTCTATTTACTGTCACAAATTAGAATTCTTATACATGAATGAAAACTGCAAGTCTTTAACAGTGTCTCTCAGTTCATCAAATAAAGGAGAAGACAAATTTCTGACACGTCTATTTAGAGAACTCTGATCAGGTTTTGATCATCTAACAACACACTAAAAGGAGGCTTCTCCTTTTCTTCCTAGTATCATTTAATAACGTGCACAATTAAGTATTGGGTGATTGTATTTGTGCACGCTTGTCTTTTGCTGGCACTAGGATTTTGCATGTCTTACTCTGCTCATGTTTCCCTGATTCTAGCTCCTGATCGGAGTAAATTGTCAAAACGACATGGTGCAACATCAGTGGATCAGGTATCTTGGTTTATGATACATAATTTCCATCTTTTCTACACATTCAAGTTATTGTATGATGTCACAGTAGCTATGAAGCACCGACACTCCAAAGTCTAAGCGTGTTGGCGTGTCGGACACGACATCGACACACTGATTTCATGTGTCCGACACGCATCCGTATGCGTCCAATTTGAAAATAATTAATGACCTCATAAGAGGCGAGGCGAGTTTTCTACCCCATTTTCCCTTGTCTGTTTACCTAGTCATGTTGTTTAACTAAATTCTTAGTTCTATGCTTGTTTTGGTGAATGATGAATCATCAATTTTAAAGAGGCAAATGGTAACATTAGGTGAATTTGATTTGTGTGATTGGTGATATTTTCCCCTGTGTGCTATGGTAGTTATAATTTTACTTTCACGTCACTTTCATATAAGGAAGACCTTGAACTCATCAGTCTTGGAAGATTTTTAATAATTTATCTTATAATTTGGATCTTATTTTCTCTCTATAAGCAGGATTCTATTTACTGTCACAAATTAGAATTCTTATACATGAATGAAAACTGCAAGTCTTTAACAGTGTCTCTCAGTTCATCAAATAAAGGAGAAGACAAATTATAGAAAAGTCCAACGGCATTTACAATAAATCAAACAACTCCATTCTAACAATACAGAAGAAAGAATTCGTAAAAATTGTTGAACTAAGGGCGAATAAAGATCAACTGGTCCCATTTGTGAGATGAACTTGGGATGAAAAACTTCACTATTCTTGATGTTGTAAACAAAGTTTTTACTATTAGATCTCCTGCATATCAAATCTGTAGTAATCTTCAAAGTTGAGAGTGCCTTGAGACTTTCTAACAACATGATGAAGTGGAAGCTTTCTGACATAAAGATCTGTAGATCCGCAAAAAAACTTCCTACACAAACGTAAAAAAACAAAAACAAACTCTATTTACTGTCACAAATTAGAATTCTTATACATGAATGAAAACTGCAAGTCTTTAACAGTGTCTCTCAGTTCATCAAAGAAAGGAGAAGACAAATTTCTGACACGTCTAATTAGAGAACTCTGATCAGGTTTTGATCATCTAACAACAAACTAAAAGGAGGCTTCTCCTTTTCTTCCTAGTATCATTTAATAACATGCACAATTAAGTATTGGGTGATTGTATTTGTGCACGCTTGTCTTTTGCTGGCACTAGGATTTTGCATGTCTTACTCTGCTCATGTTTCCCTGATTCTAGCTCCTGATCGGAGTAAATTGTCAAAACGACATGGTGCAACATCAGTGGATCAGGTATCTTGGTTTATGATACATAATTTCCATCTTTTCTACACATTCAAGTTATTGTATGATGTCACAGTAGCTATGAAGCACCGACACTCCAAAGTCTAAGCATGTTGGCGTGTCGGACACGACATCGACACACTGACTTCATGTGTCCGACACGCATCCGTATGTGTCCAATTTGAAAATAATTTTTCTCGGCTCGGACATGCTTTGGACACGGCTACGACACGTCATGGTCCTCATGGACACTACTTGGATAGGGCAAAATATTTGTTTTCCTAGAAAAAAGAGGTAAAATGTGCGAGGTTTCATCATTTTTGGAATTTTGATATTTTCCTCCCATTTGTTAAAAAAAAACGTATGTTTCATCTCCTGTACTAATTTTCTCTTCACTCTTGTATGTATTTTCGACCTTGCCCTTTTCATCCACTCTTTCATCTTATTCAACTCTCTTCTTTTCTTCAGCTCACTTCTTCCTTCATTCTTTCTAAAATTCTATTGTTTTTCAAGTTCATTGGAATTACAATATATATTTCTATATATATATGCTGTGTCGTGTCCTGAATTTTTAGAATTTGGTGTGTCCTCACGTCCATATCAGTGTCTGTGCTTCATAGCTTAGTAGATTGTTTTCTTAATTCCATTAGCTTATTCTCAAAAAGCTTTGATACATTACCCACTACTGCCACGTCACCTCCTTCTTCTACTATAAGGTTAATTTTTTTTTTTTTAAATATAATATCTGCTGTCCAACAGTTCAGGGAGATAGGATACCAGCCTCAAGCCTGTGCTATAGAACGGACTTGATACCAAAGTAGAAAAGTGAAGGAAGCAAATGAAGGAGAGAAAAAAAAACGTACCCAAAAGATTTGTGGAGTAAAGAAGGCAGTTTAATATTTAACCATTTTCATTTGTTGGTATGTTATCCTCTATGTAGAATTGACCAAATGGAAGATAGCCTAATAACTAGAGGTAAGGTAAGACCAAAGAAAATAATAGAAGAAATTATTAAGAGGGATTTAACCGTAAATAACTTAAGTACTTAACCATAGAAATGTGTAAGGACAAAACACATTGGCGTCGCTTGATCTATATAGTCGACCCCACCTAATGGGAAAAGGCTTTGATTGTTGTTGGTGTATCATTTGTTGGTATGCTGTTATTGTTTAGTAAGTTATAATTTTGAAAGTTGTTTGTTCAAACCCACATTGCAGTTCTGGAAACACCACCACTAGCTAGAAGAGCTCTACCTCCATTATGAAAAATGGTGAGACCTTAGATAGTTTCAGTTAGATTAGTTGAAAATTGAAATACAGTGAACTTCCGATCTTGATTTGAAATAGTTCAATAATTATATCTAACTATTTTTTATTATGTTCAAAATATAATAAAATTTTATTTGGTATATAAAAGAATCTTAACACTATGTATACCAAGCCCCTTACCAAGTTAATTAAGTACAAAATATTTTAAAAAAAAAATTTACTTTTTTAAAACTATTTTCAGAAATTATTTCATAAAATATCTTTTGAAATAAGAAAACAAATTTGTGTGTGTGTTTTATAAAAAATTGTTAAAGGACATGATAATATCTTATGTCTTAATCGAGACTAATTATTGTGTATAATAATAATAATAATTCTGAAGAAGACTTTGTCTTATAGAATTAATAATATGACCGGCCATTTGGATTAGTTATTCTTTCTTGTCTATATATTGTGGGTGCAAACTGCAAATTGCTATAATCAAAGCCATGCACTTTGAAAAACTCTGTAGTGGATGTCTTATCTAATTAAACATACTATGGTTCACAATTGAATTTTAGTTTATTTGTTTAATCTGAGGTTATAGAATTATCGACTTTTTCGTCATCGTTAACAAGAAAGGTCCCAATGTAGCACTTCCATCGCAATTATAACTTTGTTGCTTCTCTGACATACTGGTTCTGGATTTTGCCAGTAAGACAGTGATATTAACTAGGCACAACTTGAGAATACTAGAAAGGAAAGAACCAAATAACTAATACATGTTTAATTGAAAGACAAATTACGTACACACACATATCCATGAATCTATCATCAAAAATTCAAAATGCTCTTCTGAAATCCTTCATTTTAGGTCATATGCTTTGCTCTGCATTAATAATCCATCATGTTTGTGATCAACAAGCTTATGATATTGTTGCTTGTTTTGACTACATGTAATGCAGAAAACATTGGTGACCATTTTGGGGCAGGTTTTAAGCTGAATGTCTCAAACCGAGTATGCTCTAAAAGTTTAAAGTATTGCATGTTTTTTACCACCAAAGAGTTCCGGAGTAGACAGCATACTTATTTGGCAATACATGAAGAAACATCATCAAGTAGTAGTGAAAAGGTGGTTTGGATGGCCAATAGGAATCAACCACTCCTCAATTTTTCCTCTGCAGCATTAACTTTAGACATGTCTGGTGTGCTGGAGATATCAGGCCAAAATGATGAAGATGAACCAATAATCCTGTACTCTCCTAATAATATCACCAACAACACTGGTGTGATGGCTACCTTGCTTGATACAGGCAACTTTGTGCTGCAACAAATTTACCCAAATGAATCAGTGAGCGATTACTACTTGTGGCAAAGTTTCGATTTTCCCACTAATACTCTTATGCCAGGAATGAGGTTAGGTTCTAGTAACAAAACTGGCATATATTGGTTGCTTGGTTCTGACTTGTCTGATTTATCACCTGCCCCGGGCCCTTTCACACTAGAATGGGAACCAGACTCAAAACAATTGATCATTCGATATCGAGGTCAGGTGTGTATATAGACACAATATTTATACTTGAGAGATGTCAAAATTATACTATTCCCTTTATCTTTGAAACCTACACACTCCCCTTCTTTGAAATATTAAAAAACCTACAATTTCACCATTTTTTTTTATTAAAATACCCTTAGTTAATAGTATTATTATTCTAAAGTAATTCTAATTTATTGTACAAAATAATTTAAAATTAGTAAATAATTTATTTTATTTTATTTTAAATTAAAAAAAATAATTTTTTATATTAGTCAAATACATATTTAATTTCTTTTAAAAAAATACATATTTAATTTTATAATTAATAAATATAGATAAGTGTATTTTGGTCAAAATGGGTGAAATTTTAGGTATTCTTATCTCTCAAAGGGAGGATGTAATTGAAAGATCTTAAGGGAAGGGGAATGAGTGAAATTTACTCATGATTTTATTATTTAGTAAATTGATTAATTATTAAAGGTTTAAATAAACTTTTAGTCCCTTTAATTTCATAAAAGTTTCAATTTGGTCCCTTTAATTTAATTAGAAATAGACAATTTATAAGTACTTTTATTTTGTAAAATGATTCAACTTTATCCTATTATCGAATAATTAATCTATGATTTAGTATCAAATTTCACAATTTATTAATTGAGTGTTGTTATTTATCTACGAATAACTATTAATTTACGCTTAGATTTAGCATCTAATCAATTATTATATTTTGGAGAAAATGTGATAAAAAAATAAGGATAAGATTGAACCATTTCACAAATTAAATAGGAGGACTTCCAGATGGGTCTATTTTTAATCTAATTTCTAAAGGGTAATTGAAATCTTTATTAAACCAGAGGGACCAAAAGTGTATTAAATAATAATTGTCATATTGTCAACCATTTATCATTCTTTTTCTTTCCATGTTCTACGTATATCAATAGAATTATTGGTTTAGTGGGGTACTGAGAGATGATGGGAAGTTCGAGAACATACCAGAGGAAGTCCAACGTTTGTATCACTACAATGTCACCTCAAATGAACATGAACAGTCCTTCTCCTTCACATACACAACTCAAAATCTTGAGGATGACAGAAATAATTCATCACCATGGACGTTGTACGTTGATGGGAAGTTAGGTAGCGAAATGTTGGAGATTGGAAATGCTGGAAACTGTTATGGGTATAACAAAGACAGAGGATGCCAATTATGGAACCAACCACCTTGTAGGCATGTAGGTGACTTGTTTCAAGTGAAGCAAGTTAGACCAAAAGAAGAAGGTATGACTATCAAAGGTTATGATTTGAGCATAAGTGATTGCAAAGCTAATTGTTGGATCGATTGTGACTGCGTTGGATTCGGAAGTTTTCTTGATGGTGTATCATGCTACATTGTTTATGACCAATTTCGGGGGATTTACCTTGGTAACGATGTCTTGACACTTAACTATCTTACTCCCATAAATCTGAACAACACAAGGGACGACTCAGGTGAATCTCTAGCCCTCTACCCTCCTTTCCAATGTTTTAAAGCCAAAATGTACATAATCCTAAGTTTTAAGTCACGTGTACAGAATTTTCTCGAGTTTTTCAATTTTGGGTAGGAATTCCTCTGTTAAGAATTTCGTTCATTTTTGTACAGTTTTGCCACGTCAACATTTTTTTTAACTAATTAAATGGCGTTTTAATCATTTTCATCCATTACCTACCAATCCAATACCCAAATACTTGACCCATTTCCACTTGATCGATTTGTGAAATGATCGAAATGTCTTTCAATTAACCGAAAAAATACTCATGTGATAAAGTGTTGACATGGCAGAACTCTCTTAAGAAATGGATGGAATTTTTAACGAATGGGGTTCTGTACCCAAAATTAAAAGTTTACGAGATTGTTGCAAAGTTTGGAAACTCAAGGGAAATTTACGACCATAACCTAAAACTCAAAAAAAATTCTTTGCATTTTGGTCAAGTTTTAAAATTCGAAGTAGTGAGGAGGACTGGTAGTAATAAATATATTAATATATATATATATATATACAAACAACAATAATCAAAGCCTTTTCCCATTAGGTGGAGTCAGCTATGTGGATCAAGCGACGCTAACATGTTCTGTCTTTGTACATTTCTATGGTTAGATTATTTACGGCTAGATCCCTCTTAATCGTTTCTCCTATTGTTTTTTTTGGTCTTCCTTCATATATATATATATATATATATATATGAAGGAATTGATGCACCGTAAGAAATCAAATATATACAAAGGAGCCAAATTATATTCTGGTATAATATAATGAGCTAATTTCCAGAACCAAATGCAGGCACAAAGAGAAATGCAAAATTAAAGAAAATCAGAAGGCTTATTGCTATCACTATTGCCCCTCTACTCACAATTTGGGCACTAACTATATTGGTACTATTGAAGAAAAGAAAACTCATGCTTCAAGGTAACATACTAATTCTTTCGTAAAAATATATAGCATAAGAAAAATCCTTTGAATTGTAATGTTCATTTCATAATTCAAAATTTTGGCAGAGATGAAAAGAACAAGGATGGAGCACCCAAGGCATGGGCAAGACTTAGAAGAACAATCCAATAAACTTGAGAATGTTGAAGGACATCAAAACTATAAAACAAATGGACAACAATTAAGATTATTTAGCTATGCATCTATCTTGGAAGCCACAAATAGCTTCTCATTGGAGAATAAGTTAGGAGAGGGAGGCTTTGGACCTGTTTATAAGGTATATAACCCCACGTAAGGCCATTAATTTCAATAGAAATATATATTTCTTTTATTGATTGACTAATTAATTATTTATTCTAAAGAATAGTTACTGTTTTAGTCCCTAAAAGATTTTGCTTATTTCATTTAATCTCTGAATCATGAAAATATCAAATTTAACCTCTAAAAGATTCTACATGTCTCAATTTAGTCTCTGAATCATTAAAATGTCAAATTTAACCCTTGAGAGACACATTGAGTTGCAATTTCGTCCTTATGTTTCATATTTTTTCTTTCCTGGCAGGAACGAAATTGCAACATGAGGTATATATCTATCAAGGACTAAATTAGTATTTTCATGATTCATAAACTAATTTTTGACAAGTAAAATCTTTTAGATACTAAATTTCATATTTCACTATTCAAAGACTAAATTTAGACAGATGAAAATTTTGAGCGACCAAAATAGTAATAAACTCTTTATTCTATATATGTAATCCAATCAATTTTAAATTCTTATGCAGGGACAACTGCAAATGGCGGGGAAAGAAGTGGCAGTTAAAAGGCTCTCAAGAAGCTCAAGACAAGGAATAAAACAATTCAAAAATGAATTGGAACTCATCTCTGAGCTCCAACACATGAATCTTGTGCAACTACTGGGTTGCTGCATTCATGAAGATGAGAGGATCTTGATATATGAATATATGCAGAACAAAAGTTTGGACTTCTTCTTATTTGGTTAGTAAAACTACACATTGTGCTCTGTTGGTCTTACTAGTTATTCATATTAATTTCTCATCAATCAATAATACTTTCGTTAATTCGTCAGATTCAACACGAAGCAATCTTTTAGATTGGAAGAAACGTTTCAACATAATTGAAGATATAGCTCAAGGCTTAATCTATCTCCATAAGTATTCAAGATTAAAGGTGGTGCATAGAGACTTGAAAGCAAGTAATATACTCCTTGACGAGAATATGAACCCCAAAATTTCTGATTTTGGTTTGGCAACAATTATCACAGAAGAGTTAGAACGAAGTACTACTAAGATTGCTGGTACTTGGTAAGTATATATTTGCTTGGAATATGCCATTTATATCCTTTATGTAACTTTTGTGCTATTTATAGATAGATATATAAAGAGTAAATTACTCTCCCCTCTATTTTGAATTTTGGTCACAATGGGTGAAATGTAAGTATTTTTATCTCCTTGGAGTGTACTTTACTTGTATATATATATATATATCCTTCTTCCTTAAGGGTATGTTTGGATTAGAGATTAAGGAGGAGAAGGAAAGGAATGTGAGACTTTTAAGACATCTTTCCCTTATTTGGGAAGATGAAAATTGGAAGGAAAAATAATGGAAGATCAATCCTTAATCCTCTATTATCCTTCCCCTTCATAAATTCAAGATATCCCAAATTGGGGTATTTTGCAGGAGGTATCAACACGTTATTTCTCTCCTATTCCCTCCTTAATCCCCAATCCAAACATACCTTAAGTTTTCTTGAGACATTATTTATAAACTGAGTATTTTGTCACACATGATACTATATGCAGTGGTTATATGCCCCCTGAGTCTGCAAAAGGAATTTTCTCTACAAAATCAGATGTATATAGTTTTGGGATTCTAATGCTTGAGATTATAAGTGGTAGAAGAAACAACAGCTTTAACAATACATCCCAAGGACTTAATATAGTGGGACATGTAAGTCAAAGCTCTAGTTTTGCTGTTAGTTCCTTTCATAGCTATAATCCTTAATTTGTGATGGAATTGTTTGAAATGAAATGGCATTAATTACTTAAGCTTTTTCGAGCATTAATTGTAGGTTTGGGAGCTTTGGAGAGAAGGATTGGGTCTAGAATTGGTAGATGAAACAATAAAAGATTCAATTAATAAAGAACAAGTATTGAGATGCATTCATGTTGGCCTATTATGTGTAGAAGAAGAGGCAAATGATAGACCCACCATGGCAGACATATCATTAATGTTGAGTAGTGAAAATGCAAAGCTTCCTTCAGTTAAGAGACCAGCATTTTGCTTTGTAAGAGATCAATCTATTGTAAGAACTTGTAATGATTCACCAAATGGCTTGACCATGTCTGATTTATCTGCAAGATAAAACTATCAAGGTTTAAACTTATGCCTTGTTTGAGACTATTTGTGTATAATAATAATTCTATAGAAGATTTCTCTATATAGGTTTAATTATATGACCGGGTCATTGATTACTCATTTTCTTTTTTTGTAAAAGAAATTTAGTTAAGGGAATGACATCCCAATTTAAGGTCATGACAGGTCCTCGGCTCAAAGAGCACTTATAGAAATTCTTACAAATAACCTATCAAATGAGAGATCATCTAGAATTGAACTAAAGCCATATAATTATCATGACAGATGGTGAACAAATGAGTCAACATTCGAAGGATGCAAATTTTTATCATTAAAGTCACCTTGAAGCATCTTTATGAATAGTAAAAATTTCACAGTTCAAAGTGTGAAATGTGACTATAACATTACCCTCTAATTTTTCTTTTTTCCATGTCATTCTATCATCAGTTGCTCAACTGATTTATTTTTCATTCTTACTTTTTCTCAGCTTCAATAATTACATCATAGAGAACCAAAACTTCAGCTGGGGCACTATCAAACATAATATTCAGATTGATTCTGTTTGTACAGAGTTAGGACCAAAGAATAAATCCACTACATCCTTTAAGAAACAAATCAATTTGATTGCTAGAAAAAAGAAGAGATAATTACCTAACTCATTTGAAGATGGTTTTCACTATCTATGAAATTCAACTATTAAACAAGATTGAATTTCTTCCTTACAAAGATCATTTCTGCCTAATGGGTATGTTGTTATTGTTTAGTAAGTTATAATTTTGAAATTTGTTCTTTGTTCAAACCCACATTGCAGTCGGAAACACCTTCACTAGCTAGAAGAGCTCGGCTTCTGTTATGAAAATAGTGAGACTTTAGATAGTTTAAGTTAGATCATTGATTTGAAAGAGTTCAAATTATTTCTCACTATTTTGTACATAAAACAATCTTAACACTCCGTATATACCAATCCCCTTTACCAAGTTAATTAAGTACAAAATATTTTTTTTTAAAAATATATTTACTTTTTTTAAAACTATTTTCAGAAATTATTTCATAAAATATCTTTTGAAATAAGAAAACAAATTTGTGTGTGTGTAGTTTTTTTTAAAACAAAAAATGTTGCATGACTTGAGAATATCTTATGCCTTAATTGTGACTAATTATTGTGTATAATAATAATTCTGAAGAATTCTTAGTCTTACAGAATTAATAATATACCGGCCTTTTGGATTATTTACTCTGTAGATATATTATGGTTCACAATTGAATTTTATTTTATTTGTTTTATCTGAGGTTATAGAATTATCGACTTTTTCGTCATAGTTAACAAGAAAGGTCCCAATGCAGCACTTCTATCACAATTATAACTTTGTTGGTGGATCCGGGTGGATCCGGATATGCTAAAGTGCAGATCCGATGAAGTGTGTAAATTGCACACTTACGGGCTGTTGGATGAAACTGTTACAGTACGGACACGAATCTCGATTTTTATTTAACGGTCTGGATGATGCACTTCATACACTTTACACTTTCACTTCACTGGATCCAATTTCACTTTGTTGCTACTCTGACATACTGGTTCTGGATTTTGCCAGTAAGACAGTGATATTAACTAGGAACAACTTGAGAATACTAAACAAGAAAGAACCAAATAACTAAGACACACACATATCCATGAATCTATCGTCAAAAATTTCAAAATGCTTTCTGAAATCCTCCACTCCATCATGTTTGTGGTACTGTTGACTACAAGTATTGCAAAACACATTGGTGACCATTTTGGGGCAGGTTTTAAGCTGAATGTCTCAAACAGAGTATGCTCTAAAAGCTTAAAGTATTGCATGTTTTTTACCACCAAAGTGTTCTGGAGTAGACAGCATACTTATTTGGCAATACATGAAGAAACAACATCAAGTAGTAGTAAAAAGGTGGTTTGGATTGGCAATAGGAATCATCCACTCCTGAATTCTTCCTCTGCAACATTAACTTTAGACAAATCTGGCGTGTTGAAGATATTAGGCCACAATGATGAAGATGAACCAATAATCCTGTACTGTCCTCCTCCTCCTCAGTCAGATAAAACTAATAATAATATCATCAACAACAACACAAGTGTGATGGCTACCTTGCTTGATACAGGAAACTTCGTGCTGCAACAAATTTACCCAAATCAATCAAAGGGAGATTTTTTGTGGCAAAGTTTCGATTTTCCCAGTAATACTCTTATGCCCGGAATGAGGTTAGGTTCTGATAACAAAACTAGCATATCTTGGTCCCTTGCTTCTGACTTCTCTGATTTATCACCTGCTCCAGGCCCTTTCACACTAGAATGGGAGCCAGGCTCAAAACAATTGATCATTCGGTATCGAGGTCAGGTGTGTACATATAACATATACAGCATATTACTCTTTCTCTTCCTCTCAGAAATGTCAAAATTACACTTAAACAATTGATTGTTGTTGTTATTTATTTACGAACAACTATTAATTTACACTTTAGCATCTAATTAATTATTAAATTTTGCATCAAATTTTGGAGAAAATGTGATAAAAAAGGATAAGATTGAATCATTTCACAAATTGAATAGGAGAACGAAATGGTCTATTTTTAATATAAAGGGATCAAAAGTATAGTTAACCTATTATTAAAGTTCAAGTCTTGTGTATAGAAAATTTTCTGTTAAAAGAACTCTTATGAGACTTCAGCTTTACCTCTAGGAGATTAGAAATAAAAAAATAATAATAATGTCACCTATATTTATCAATATTCTTTTTCTTTCCTTGTTCTACATACATCAATAGGTTTATTGGTCAAGTGGGGCACTGAGAGATGATGGGAAGTTCGAGAACATACCAGAGGAAGTCCAACTTTTGTATCACTACAATGTCACCTCAAATGAACATGAACAGTCCTTCTCCTTCACATACACAACTCAAAATCATGAGGATGACAGAAATAATTCATCACCATGGACGTTGTACGTTGATGGGATGTTAGGTAGCGAAATGTTGGAGATTGGAAATGCTGGAAACTGTTATGGGTATAACAAAGACAGAGGATGCCAATTATGGAACCAACCACCTTGTAGGCATGTAGGTGACTTGTTTCAAGTGAAGCAAGTTAGACCAAAAGAAGAAGGTATGACTATCAAAGGTTATGATTTGAGCATAAGTGATTGCAAAGCTAATTGTTGGATCGATTGTGACTGCGTTGGATTCGGAAGTTTCCATGGTGGTGTATCATGCTACGTTGTTTATGACCAATCTCGGGGGCTTTACGTCCCTAACGATGTCTTGACACTTAACTATCTTACTACGATAAATCCGAACAACACAAGGGATGACGACTCAGGTAATCCCTAGCCCTCTACCCTCATTTCCAATGTTTCAAAAACCAAAATGCACAGAACTCACGTGAGTTTTCACATCTTGTATCCAATTTCCTAGATTTTCAATTTTGGGTGGTAACTCCGTTAACATTATGTTCATTCTTTAATAGAGTTTCAAAAACTTCATGTTAACATTTTTTTGACTAATTGAAGGGTATTCTGGTCATTTCACTCGTTACCCAAATACTTGACCCACTTGATTCATTTGTGAAAATATCCGTCAATTAACTAAGAAAATATTGACATGACAAAGTGTTTGTTGACATGATAAAACTCTGTTAAAAAATGGACAGAATTTTTAATAGATAGGAGGTTTTGTTCCCAAAATTGAGAGTTCAGTAGGGTTGCAAGCAAGATTTGAAAACTCAAGAAGATTCTCCGCCCATGACCTAAAATTCTGGAGGGATTCTATGTATTTTGGTCATGTTTTAAAATTTGAACTGGCCATTGAATCAGAGAAAATAGTGATTTACAGTTCGCTGAAAGTAGTAAGAAATATATTAATTTTTTTATATATAGGAAGGATAAACAATTTTACTAGGCATGTGTAATAATACACCGTGAGAAATTAGATACAAAGGAGCCAAATTATATTCTGGTCTAACAGGCTAATTTCCAAAACCAAATGCAGGCACAAAGAGAAATGCAAAAATAAAGAAAATCAGAAGGCTTATTGCCATCACTATTGCCTCTCTGCTCACAATTTGGGCACTAACTATATTGGTACTATTGAAGAAAAGAAAACTCATGCTTCAAGGTAACAACATACTAATTCTCACATATAAATATATAGCATAGGACAAATCCTTTGAATTGTAATGTTCATTTCATAATTCAAGATTTTGGCAGAGATGAAAAGAACAAGGATGGAGCACCCAAGGCATGGGCAAGACTTAGAAGAACAATCCAATAAACGTGAGAATGTTGAAGGTCATCAAAACTATAAAACAAATGGACAACAATTAAGGTTATTTAGCTATGCATCTATCTTGGAAGCCACAAATAACTTCTCATTGGAGAACAAGTTAGGAGAGGGAGGCTTTGGACCTGTTTTTAAGGTATATAACAAGTAAGGCCATTAATTTCAACATATATATACATATATATATATATATATATATATATATATTATTTGTTGATTAACTAATTAATTATTTATTTTAGAGAGTAAATTACTGTTTTGATCCCTAAAAGATTTCACTTGTCTCAATTTAGTCTTCTATTGAACCATTAAATAACAAATTTATCTCATGAGAGATACCTTGTATTGCAATTTCGTCCTCGAGTTTCATACTTTTGCTTTTCTGACATGAATGAAATTGCAGAACAAGTTATATATTTCAAAGACTAAATTTTGTATTTTCATGCTTCATGGAATAATTTGAGACAAGTAGAACCTTTTAAGGATTGTTTGGATTGAGAATTGAGGAGGGAAAGGGAAGGGGAGAGAAATATATAATCTCTTCCCCGGGAGGATTAACTTTATCCTTATTCCTTACAATTTTTAAATACTTCAATTTAGAGTATTTTGAGAGATATCCAAATTATCCAAACAAGGGGAGAGAACGAGGAGATTATTCTCCCATTTCCTTTCCCTCCCCTCCCTTTCAATCTCTTTCCTTCCCTCTCCCTAAATTTAATATTTTCATGATTCATAGATTAAATTGAGACAAATTAAATGAATGCGACCAAAATAGTAATAAACTCTTTATTCTATATATGTAATCAATCAATTTTAAATTTTTCTGCAGGGACAATTGCAAATGGGGAAAGAAGTGGCAGTTAAAAGGCTCTCAAGAAGCTCAAGACAAGGAATAAGACAATTCAAAAATGAGTTGGAACTCATATCTGAGCTCCAACACATGAATCTTGTGCAACTACTAGGTTGCTGCATTCATGAAGATGAAAGGATCTTGATTTACGAGTATATGCAGAACAAAAGCTTAGACTTCTTCTTATTTGGTAAGTAAGAAGTAAGAATTACTAAATTTGGTGTTATGTTGGTCTTATTAAGTACTCATGTATTTCCCGTCAATCAATTTCGCTAATTTGAAAGATCCAAGGCAAAGCAATCTTTTAGATTGGAAGAAACGTTTCAACATAATTGAAGGTATAGCTCAAGGCTTAATATATCTCCATAAATATTCAAGATTAAAGGTGGTGCATAGAGATTTGAAAGCAAGTAATATACTCCTTGACGAGAGTATGAACCCCAAAATTTCTGATTTTGGTTTGGCAACAATTATCACAGAAGAGTTAGAACGAAGTACTACTAGGATTGCTGGTACTTGGTAAGTATATATTTACTTGGAATAAGCCATTTATATCCTTTATGTAACTTTTGTGCTATTTATAGATGGATATATAAAGAGTAAATTACTCTCCCCTCAATTTTGAATTTTGGTCACAATGGGTGAAATGTAAGTATTTTTGTCTCCTTGGAGTGTAATTTACTTGTATATATATATATATATACTTCTTCCTTAAGAGTATGTTTGGATTAGGGATTAAGGAGGAGAAAGAAAACAATGTGAGACTTTCAAGACATCTTCCCCTTATTTGGAAAGATGAAAATTGGAAGGAAAGATGATGGAAGATCAATCCTTAATCCTCCATTATCCTTCCCCTTCATAAATTCAAGATACCCCAAATTGGGGTATTTTGGAAGATTAACCTTCCTTTCCCCTCCCCTCCCTTCTCCTCTAATCACTTCCCTTACCTTCCCCTCTTAATTGCCAAACATTCCCTAAGGGTGTGTTTGGGAATTAAGAGGGGAAGGGAAGGGAAGGGGAGAGATTAGAGGAGAAGGGAGGGGAGGGGAAGGGAAGGTTAAGCTTCCATATGTCCTCCCCTTGTTTGGGTGTTGATACCTCCTCCAAAATACTCCAATTTGGAGTATCTTGAATTTGTGAAGGGGAAGGATAATGGAGGGTTAAGGATTGATCTTCCATTATCTTCCCCTCCAATTTTCATCTTCCCAAACAAGAAGAAGATATCTTGATAGTCTCCCCTTCCCTCCCCTTCTTCTCTTTAATCCCCAATCCAAACATACCCTAAGTTTTCTTACTCTCCCCCTTATTTGGATATTGGTAGCTCCTCCAAAGTACCTTAATTTGGGGTATTTTGAATTTATGAAGGAGAAGGATAATGGAGGATGAAGAATTAATCTTCCATGATCTTCCCTTCCAATTCTCAACTTTCCAAACAAAGGGGGGGAGATATGTTATTTCTCTCCCCTTCCCTCCCCTTTCCCTCCTTAATCCCCAATCCAAACATACCCTAAGTTTTCTTGAGACATTATTTATAAACTGAGTATTTTGTCACCCATGATACTATATACAGTGGTTATATGCCGCCTGAGTCTGCAAAAGGAATTTTCTCCACAAAATCAGATGTATATAGTTTTGGGATTCTAATGCTTGAGATTATAAGTGGGAAAAGAAACAATTGCTTTAACAATACATCCCAAGGACTTAATATAGTGGGACATGTAAGTCAAAGCTCTAGTTTTGCTTTTAGTTCTTTTCATAGCTATAATCCTTAATTTGTGATGGAATTGTTTGAAATGAAAAGGCATTAATTACTTAAGCTTTTTCGAGTATTAATTGTAGGTTTGGGAGCTTTGGAAAGAAGGATTGGGTCTAGAATTGGTAGATGAAACAATAAAAGATTCAATTAATAAAGAACAAGTATTGAGATGCATTCATGTTGGCCTATTATGTGTAGAAGAAGAGGCAAATGATAGACCCACCATGGCAGACATATCATTAATGTTGAGTAGTGAAAGTGCAAAGCTTCCTTCAGTTAAGAGACCAGCATTTTGCTTTGTAAGAGATCAATCTATTGTAAGAACTTGTAATGATTCACCAAATGGCTTGACCATGTCTGATTTATCTGCAAGATAAAACTGTCAAGATTTAAACTAATGCCTTGAGTGAGGCAATTTATTGTGTATAATAGCCATTGATTAGTCTTTTTTTTTTCCGTAAAAGAAATTTAGTAAAAGCATCCCAATTCAAAGTCAAGACAAGTCCTCAAACTCACAGAACACATACAGGAATTTTTACAAATAACTCATCAAATGAGATATTATTTGAAATTGAATCTAAGCTATGTAATTATCATGATAGAAGGTCAACATATGAGTCAATCCTCATTGGTGAGGGGTGTAAATTTTTATCATTAACGCCACCTTAAAAATATATATCTTTATGTATGGTAAATATTTCACAGCTCAAAGTGTGAACATGTGACAATAACACTTACCATCTAATTTTTCTTCTTTTTTCCGAGAACCAAAACTTCGGCTAGGGCGCAATCAAACATAACATTCAAATTGATAGGTAAGTGAAGGAAGCAAATAGTTTTTTTTTTAAAAAAAAAATAATAATAAATATAAGGAGGTGTTATAAAACTTTTTAAAGATTAGGGAGGTCCTATATATTTTAGCCTTTAGAGTTATAGTGATAAATTTGGTCAAAACTCTAAATTGGTTCTTTATGTTTGCACGAAGTTTTATATTGATCCTTTATGTTTCAAAAAGTTTAAATTGGTCCTTTATGTTTGCAAGAAACCCCAAATTGGTCCTTCCATCCACTTCCGTCAATTTCTTAAGTTAAGTGCTGAGTGGCGTGCTGACGTGTCCATCTAAACTAACATGTCATGCCACATCATTGTCACATCAGCACCACGTCATCACATATGATAGTAGATGATAACGTGGCATGACATGTCAGCTTAAATGGACACGTATGAGAGATTATATGTCCACCTCAGCACGCCACGCCAGCACTTAACGGAAGAAATAAACGGATTTGGACGGAAGGACCAATTTGGAACTTCTTGCAAACATAAAGAACCAATTTAAACTTTTTGAAACATAAAGGATTAATATAAAACTTCGTGCAAACATAAGGGATCAACTTGAGATTTTGACCGATAAATTTTGAGTTAAAAATGAAAAAAATTAAAATTGGTAATTAAAATGCATATTTAATTATACTATTTTATTGTGGTGTGTGTGTGTGTGTGTATATATATATATATATATAATAATAATAATAATAATAATAATAATAATAATAATAATAATAATAATAATAATAATCATAATAATAATAATAATTCTATGTTATTGTATATATACAATAATAATTTTAAAGAAGGGCCTACTCTGTTATAGGTTTACTTGTATGGCCGGTCCATGGATTATTAACGCTTGTCTATAGTGTGGGGTGCTAATTGTTTTCATCAAATCCACATTGAAAACATCTTTTATGGATGTATCATGTATGGTTGTGCAATAATTAATTGATTTATAGAAAAATGATTAAATTACTATTTTTGTTTAAAAGATATAATTGGTCTCAATTTAATTTATGAAATAAAATATCAAATTTAGATTTTTATTGTTGTTGTATATTAACAGAAATTTTTAAATTGAAACAAATTCTATCTTTTAAAGATTAAAATTGATATTGTCATTTTTTAAGGATTAGTTATGATAAATTATATTCTTTAAAAAACTAAATTTAATATTTCATTTTTTAAGAATTAAATTAAGATATATTTTTTAAGAATCAAAATGATTTAGTCTAGAATCATCGACTCCTTGATCAGAGTTAACAAGAAAGGTTTTGAAGCATGCACAAATATATATATATATATATATATATATATATATATATATATATATATATATAAACAATGAATGGGTTTCGCTAATTAAATAATTTTAACTTTGTTTTGTTTTCGTTTGATATATATATATATATTAGTCTGGGATTTTGTCAGTCAGACAGTGATATTAAACTAGGACCGACCAATCTAAGAATTCTAAAAAAACAAAGAATCAAATAAATATATATAATTAGCAAGACAAAGTACATTATAAATGGGAGTAAACATTCGTGAGACTTAGTTTGAAGGTATTTGATGGGATATAGTCAGCCGGCCTAACATATGTTAGATGGGTCTCTGGGTTATCTAAGAGTTAAATTTTGACTATATCTTCACGTCATCATCTGATATTGTACACTATTATATAACACTGTACATCTTTAATAGTTCCTAGTCGCCTACACGTCATTCTCCAACAATCACTTTGTCCCCCAGAGTCCCTATATATATCTCTACACGCATCACCGATCACACACTGAGCCTCCACAAAGACTTGAGTTCGGTGTCGATAGTAATCTATATGTAAAGGACTCACCCGTGTATATATATATATATATATATATATATATATATATATATACAATTAAAATGCTTTCTAAAATCCTTCACTAGTTTTTTATGTCAAGTATTTATTGTCGATAACAGTGTCAGTGACTAATCTTCTCGTATAATGAATTTTCTAAAAGGGATTTTAATGCTAACCACGAAACCCTCTCTATACACATGGTCGTGTCAAGGATTGAACCCCTAATTAAATATTTAAAGAACTGAGTGAAGTACTAACTATGCTATAGCGGTCCGTGATGATGCTCTCCACTAATCGATCAATCCATTATGCTTGTGATGAAGAAGCTTACGATGATGTTGCTTGTTTTGGCGAAGCTGTGGCTAACAACCACTACTACTACTACTTGTAATGCAGAAAACATAGGTGACCATTTTGGGGCAGGTTTTAAGCTCAATGTCTCAAACAGCGTATGCTCCAAAAGCCTAAAGTATTGCATGTCTTTTTTTACCACCAAAGAGCTTCATGCTGACAAATATACTTATTTGGCAATACAAGAAATTACACATTCATCATCATCTATTAGTGGTCATCATCACCATGAAGAAAAGGTGGTTTGGATTGGCAATAGGAATCAACCACTCCTCAATTCCTCCTCTGCAACATTAACCTTAGACATGTCTGGTGTGTTGAAGATATTGGGCCAAAATCATGAAGATGAGCCAATAATCCTCTACTCTCCTAATAATATCATCAACAACAACAACACCAGTGTGATGATGGCTACCTTGCTTGATACAGGCAACTTTGTGCTGCAACAAATTTACCCAAATCAATCAAAGGGAGATTACTACTTGTGGCAAAGTTTTGATTACCCCAGTGATACTCTTATGCCAGGAATGAGGTTAGGTTTCAATAACAAAACCCACAAGAATTGGTCACTGGATTCTAACTTTTCCTATTCATCAGCTGCTTCAGGTCCTTTCACACTAGAATGGAACCCCCAAATACAGCAATTGATCATTCGGAGACGAGGTCAGGTAAGTACATTAACTATTATTCAGGGGATTATATGCATTAATTCTAGCCTTAATTTTAATATTTAATGACAATTGATTAAGAGGCAAAATACTATTTAGTCCCTGAATTGTTGGTCAAACTACTATTTAGTCCCCGAAATGCTTAACTATGTCAACTATTTAGTCCCCAAATTTGTAACTATATCAACTATTTAATCCCCAAACTTTGCAAAAATACTATTTAATCACTGAACTTGCAACTCTGTCAACTATAACGAGTAACAGTCAAGTGACTAAACAGTTGACAGAGTTGCAAATTCGATGATTAAATAGTATTTTTGTCAAGTTTGAGTACTAAATAGTTGACATAGTTACAAATTCGGAGACTAAATAGTTGACATAGTTAAACATTTCGGGGGACTAAATAGTGTTTTTGATAAATTCGGAGACTGAATAGTATTTTGCCCTATTGATTAATTATTAAATCATTGTCACCTAAATATTAATCTTTCTTTGTTCTTCGTCAATAGGAATATTGGAAAAGTGGGGTTCTGAGAGATGATAGGAAGTTCGATAACATACCAAAGGAAGTCCAACGCTTCTATAACTACAACATCACCTCAAATGAACATGAAGAATCCTTCTCCTTCACATACACATCTCCTCATCAAGATGATCACAAAAACAATGTGTCACCATGGACGTTGTATAATGATGGGAAGTTAGGTAGCGAAAGGTCGGAGATTGCAGATGCTGGTAGTTGTTATGGGTATAACAATGATAGAGGATGCCAGAAATGGAATGACCTTCCATCTTGTAGGCATGTGGGTGAGTTGTTTCAAGTCACCAAAGTTAGAGCAAAGGAATTACATATGAAATCCCAAGGTTATGATTTGAGCATAAGTGATTGCAAAGCTATTTGCTGGATCGATTGTGACTGCGTTGGGTACAGCGGTTTTCATGGAAATGCAAGTGGATGCGTCACTATTTATGAGAAATTCCCGGGGCCTTACCTTGGTTATGAGTCATTGACACTTAACTATCTTATTAAGATAAACGACCGAGGTGAGTTATTTCTATCCCCTCAATCGTGAGCGGATCCTCTACTGTTCAAAGTTGTGCTGTATTTAGTTACGGTTATAACCGTAGCTAACCGGCCAAAAAACCGTGGCTAAAAATTTGGCCACAGTTACAACCGTGGCTAAATCGGACAACATAATTTTAGACAATAGAGAATCCGAACTCCCCCTCAACCCTATTTTATTTATGGAAACATGAGTACTGGATAGCTAGTTTATTCTCACTCTATCTATCTTTCTTCATGTTATTTTCAAGAACATATTTTTATGAGAACGGAAATGAAGTGTGATAGAAAGTGTTATTACCACTTTTGGTTAGTTATGAGAATAAAAATAGGAATATTACCTTTGCAATGCTTAATTGGCAGAAAAGTATTGGAAATGACCAAAATACCCCATTAGAAAAATAAAAGGAGGGGTAATAATGAGAATGGAGTGTGGGGTATTTTTGTCTATAGAATATTCATTCCATGGAAAGCAAAACATTCCTCACATATTTTTATGAGAAGAGCTTTCTTTCAAATGAGGGAAAGTAACTTTCCATAGATAATGTTGCTCTCTTTTAATTTAAATGACACATCCATACATGAATAAGGAAATATTTTGCTCTCCCACTTCCATTCTATCACATTAATTCTTACAAAACAACCTTTATAAGGGAATCCTAGAGCATCTTTGGTTTAGAGTTTTGGAGGGAGGGAATGTGAATGTGGTAGATAGACTCTCATTTTCCTATGTTTGATTCTCCATCAAAGTTTCGGATTCTGATATCACTTTTTAAGAAAATTTTAATACCTCAATCAAGGGAGGTATATATTGGATGGTTTTCTATTAGAATTTGGACAAAATGACATTCTTATATCACCACCACCATTGTTGTCGCTGCCACTGCCATCATCACCACCACTGTTGGTGTCGCCAACGTCGCCCCCCAATACAAGGAATTTGGATTGATTTTGAAGGAGTGCAAATGAGAATAAGAATGGATAATATAAAAAGAAATAGGATTGGAACTGGAAACAGGAATGATAAAGAGAGATAATGACTAATTTACCCCTATAATTAAATCTAGCAATAGTGAGAAAAGAGGCCTGAATTTGCAATGTGAGCAAATCATATAGTAACGAGTGCATGTGTGCTTCATAGTATCACTTACAAGTTATAATTAGTAAATCATTATAATTAGTAGACTAGTTGTGATTATTTTTAGTCATATTTACTAAGAGATGGAGAAAATGCACGTATCTTCCTTGGTCTATGTACATCCATATACTGATATACATTGTAAATAGCTCCTAAATTGAATTTGAAAAAAGGCAGAGTTTTCTTGCACTTTAACGTTTTGCATTTGAATTTATTTGTCTACTTAATTGATGTTAAATTTTTAATCTTTATTTGATACCGTTGATAATTATGAAATTCATTATTAGTTATGTTGATTATTGTTAGAGTAAATTATTATTTCTGACTACTAACTTCCAAATGCAGGCACAAGGAGAAATCATAAAAATAAAAAGAAAATCATATGGCTCATAGCTATCATTATCACCTCGCTGCTTACAATTTGGGCACTAATTATATTGGTACTACTGAAGAAAAGAAAAGCCATGCTTGAAGGTAACATACTAATTCTTAAGAATAAATAAGCATATGACAAATCCTTGCATTGTAATTATGTTCATTTCCATATAATTTTATTTGAGTTTCTAGCAGAAATGGAAACAAAGTTGGAATACCCAAAGATTGGACTAGAACCATTCAATATTGAACATGAAAATGAAGGACGGCAAAACTATAAAACCAATGGACATGACTTGAGATTATTTAGCTATGCATCTATCTTGGAAGCTACCAATAGTTTCTCATTGGAGAACAAGTTAGGAGAGGGAGGATTTGGACCAGTTTATAAGGTACATATATAAAACCCTATACAAGACCATTAATTTCAATAGGCAATCTTATGATTTAACGGCCTAAGCGATACGACTTCCTTAAATGTTGACGTGACAACATGAAGTACTGTTTAGTGGGATGTTCAATCAACTTCCTACGTTGAAAATGACCTATTTAACACATTGTGAAATTCAACTAAGCCAAAACATTTTAACAAAGGTGCTATAAGGAGTTAATTGGGCATCCCAAAAGATACTAAAAATTGTCGTGTCAACATTTATCGGGGTCAGATCATCTGAACTATTAACGGCTAACACTCAAGAACCAACGAGTTGATCGATGTGATTTTAGGGACAATTACAAATAGGGAAAGAAGTAGCAGTTAAGAGGCTATCAAGAAGTTCAAGACAAGGAATAATACAATTCAAAAATGAGTTGGAACTCATATCTGAGCTCCAACACATGAATCTTGTGCAACTACTAGGTTGCTGCATTCATGAAGATGAAAGGATCTTGATTTACGAGTATATGCAGAACAAAAGCTTAGACTTCTTCTTATTTGGTAAGTAAGAAGTAAGAATTACTAAATTTGGTGTTATGTTGGTCTTATTAAGTACTCATGTATTTCCCATCAATCAATTTCGCTAATTTGAAAGATCCAAGGCAAAGCAATCTTTTAGATTGGAAGAAACGTTTCAACATAATTGAAGGTATAGCTCAAGGCTTAATATATCTCCATAAATATTCAAGATTAAAGGTGGTGCATAGAGACTTGAAAGCAAATAACATACTCCTTGACGAGAATATGAACCCCAAAATTTCTGATTTTGGTTTGGCAACAATTATCACAGAAGAATTAGAACGAAGTACTACTAGGATTGCTGGTACTTGGTAAGTATATATTTGCTTGGACTATGCCATTTATATCCTTTATGTAACTTTTGTTCTCTTTATGATATATGATATTATATGCAGTGGTTATATGCCACCTGAGTCTACACAAGGAATTTTCTCTATAAAATCAGATGTCTATAGTTTTGGGATTCTAATGCTTGAAATTATGAGTGGTAGAAGAAACAACAGCTTTTACAATACATCTCAAGGACTTAATATAGTGGGACATGTAAGTCAAACCATTTTTGCTATCACTTCTAATCCTTAGTTTCTGATGAAATGCTTGAAATGAAAAGCATTAATTAATCTTTTTGAAGTATTAATTGTAGGCTTGGGAGCTTTGGAAAGAAGGATTGGGTCTAGAATTGGTAGATGAAACAATAAAAGATTCAATTAATGAAGAACAAGTATTGAGATGCATTCATGTTGGCCTATTATGTGTAGAAGAAGATGCAAATGATAGACCCACCATGGCAGACATATCATTAATGTTGAGTAGTGAAAGTGCAAAGCTTCCTTCAGTTAAGAGACCAGCATTTTGCTTTGTAAGAGATCAATCTATTGTAAGAACTTGTAATGATTCACCAAATGGCTTGACCATGTCTGATTTATCAGCAAGATAAAACTATCAAGGTTTAAACTTATGCCTTGATTGAGACTATTTATTGTATATTATAATAATAATAATTCTAAAAGAAGACTTACTCTTTATAGGTTCAGTTATATGACCGGACTATGTATTACTCTTTTTTTTTTACTTAAAAGAAATTTAAGTAAGAGAATAGCACCCTAAAATCCAAGGTCAAGCTAGGCTTCCAGGTTCAGAAGCATTTACAGGGATTCTTACAGATAACCTGCTAAATAAGGGATCACATGGAATCAAATCCAAGCCATGCAATTGTCATGAGCAAAAAGTTGAACAGAACACTCAACCTAGTTGGCGTGGGGTGCAAATTTTTATATTCAAAGCCACCTTGAAAACATCTGTTATGGATACTAAATATTTAACAGCTCAAAGTGTGAACATGAGACAATAACACTTCTTTTTCATGTCATTCTACTATCAGTTTCTCAACTGATTTACTATTCATTCTTACTTTTTCTCAGCTTCATTAAATACATCTTAGAGAACCAAAACTTCAGCTGGGGTGCAACCAAACATGACATTCAGATTGATTCTGTTTGTGCAGTGTTAGGACCAAAGATTACATCCATTAACAAACAAATAAATTTGATGCTACCAAAAAAGATATAATTACCTAACTCATTTTAAGATGAATTTCACTATCTATGAAATTCAACTATTGTTCAAACAAGATTAAATTTCTGCTTTACAGAGATCATTCCTGCCTAATAGGTGCCAGTCGAAAATGGTGTACCAACATCACTATTGTGGCTTTGATGGAGTTGGAGATGATGGTGGCTTCAAATCAGGGTACTGTCAAGAAGAAAAAAAAATAATGAAACCTATAGAATGGAAGTCTAAAAATTATATGTAGAGATTGTTATAAAACCATTAATGGCCTAAACTTACAATCATAAGCTTGTGAATTGAATTGGTCTTACAAAAACTATCTAAACTTCTATTACCATGTTGTCTAAAGTTCAATAATTGCCAATCCCCATTTCTCTCTATGAACATTAATCATATGGGTTTGAAATCCTCTAAAGTTCTTAAAAAACCTTACATGGTAAAGTTAAAGGGAGATACAAAAAGTGAGACTCATAAACCTATACAGGAATCCCATACATTTTAATGACTCTCATCTAAACTTTATTTTTTCACCTTCCCAACTTTTTATCATGTAAAGTATTTTAGAAAATCTAAATCCAATCACAAGATATGGTAGGCGTATGTGTCTAATGGACTTACCTTTGAGAGTTTACTAAAATTATATGATTCAAGAATATAACACGAATCAACAAAGTGAATGGTGAAGAGAAAAGATAGTTGCAGAGAACATACATTTGGGTAGGGAGAGGAAGAAGCTACAGAGCCAGTTTTCACATCTGGAAAAGATTCTGAAGATTTTCTCACATGACCATTGTCTGTTCTTTGATTCCCAGATACAGGAACATCAGGGGATGAGGTAGTTTTGTAATCATCTTCACTTTTCTGAATGCCTCCATTGGTGCTGAGTTGTTCAGAAGCTTTAGCCTTTCTCCTTGGGAAAATATGTACAGAAGGGGGCAAAAGGGTTTCCTGTATTTCCTGCAACCACAAAAGTGAAAAATTCAATCCTCCACAGAAACATTCATTCTTAGCTTGTCATCAAATCAAAGAGTGGGAATTGAATTGTTACAATTTGATCATGAATTCCCTGTTTTACTGTTTATGATTTTTCATATTCAAACCACCATTAAATAAGTGGTTGATTATGTGCCAACTTACATCGAACTTTTTATAAACATTTTCTTAGGTGAAGAACAGGATTGTTAAGATCTAAACATATTTTTATGTTTCCATACTACAGGTAGAATTGAAAAGAACAAAAATAGCATACCATCCACCCTTGCTGGCCTCTGACTCCACCTCTGATTGCATAGGCCTCCTTAAAACCATTCTTGAATAGTAACTCAGCTACTTGCATGGATTTACCATCAAAACTACCTTACACACAAAAACAGAAACAATTGACAAATTTTGCAAATTCATACAGCATTAGATTAAAGAAAATGAAATCTCTTTTATCAGCAATGCAAAACTAAAATTTCAATCTACTGTAGAAGTAAAACGTGAAGAAAAAATCAACAACATAATCAGAAGATGGGAGATGAAAATTCCAATTAAAACCCAATATTTAGTATGTCAAATAGATCAGCCTACTATAAAAACGAGAAAATGCAAAACTGCAGATGAAATTTGGGCCAAAAGATTTCCTTGGCTCTATCCAGGCCAGAAAATCCAGAACAAAAGTTCAAAGCAATCATCCAATCAGTCCTTTACCAGGATATGCTAATGAAAGAAAAAGAACACTGAATAAACCAGGTAAATATTGTTCATATGCAAAATCTTCAGAAAAATTTTACATTATAATCAGGTAAGTTCATGTTAATTCCATTCCTTCAACTTCAAGTTCCAATATTGTTCTTTGTCTAGTTGTTTCAAATTTCGGTTGTCAAATAAAAAATACAAATCAAATTTCTAACATTTCTTTGTGCTTAGCTCTCAAAAAGATCCAAAACTAAAACAACCCTCACAAGCAACTCTGCATTTGCCAAATTAAACGTTTCATTATATCTCCTAATTGATCAGACAAAATTTTCATTTTTGCCCCCAAATATATGAATTATAATTTATTGCTTTATATAGCTACAATTTATTTCACTTACTTGTCCAGAACACAAACAACAGTATTTGGTGCGTCCTTGAAGCTCTCCATCACTTTCTTCACAAACCCATCTTCGTCTCCTTCAGAAAATTCAACCTGCACCACTTCCTTATTCAAAATCTTCAAATTAGGGGACCTCAAAAACTTCAAATTCTTCCTATCTCTTATATCCAATAGCTGAGAGTTAGGGTCATCCCTGAGCTTCCGAAACGCATCGATGGCGGAAATGAACTTGTATTTTCTGAAATACTCTTGAGTTAGAGGAATAACAACGAGCCAAATGAAGGTACACCCAGCAACGAAAAAAGGGTATCTGTTGAAAAAATCGTCAATCGAAACCACAATCGATTCCAAGTTGATTTTTCCCGAATCCGGCTCTGCCACGGCGGATTCAGAAGCAAGGGAAGGAACAGCAGTGAAAAGGTCAATTACAGCGATAGAGAAATACTTGGGTAAATGGTGGAGGGAAATTGGAGAATGGGTTCGGAGTGAAAGGGGGATTTTCATAGTGGAGGAAAGAAGGGGGTGATGAGGATATAAAGATTGGAATGCGGAATCGGGTGGTTTGTGATTTGAGAGGAGATTGAAGGGTTTGAAGGAGGGTGATTTTTGGTTTTTGGGGTGGTTTCTGAAGAGTGGGAAAGAAGGGAGAAGTATAGAAAGCGAATCCATGAGTGAATGAATGAAGAGATATGGGAAATGCAGAGAGCGTAAAGAGAAAGAAAGGATAGGAAATGTGCTTCTTCTTCTATCTATCTATTGGTTCAGTAGTATCACTATTTCTCTAGTTGTTGTAATTATAATATTATTAACGGTTAACGTCCTAAATCCTAATAGCCTCTTGTCTTTAACAAATTTTTTTTTTCTAATTTTCTAAGTTATCAATTAATTTTCGAAAAATTAGATTTTTTGTGATGGAAAGAAAAAAAAAATGCCAAACATTATTTCACTTTCTTGTCCAGAACTTGCGATAATTTTACTCACATTCTTTTGTTGAAGACAAATTTATTTGACACACTATGAAACACAATATAGACAATTTTTTTACAGAAAGGAACTGCTAAGCAGATAGCCTCAAGTTCAACTCTGTTCCTCGTAATGCCTCATCTTCTATTTCAATTCTTTTTCTAACGTAACTTATTGCCAAAACTTTAAATAAATTGAGTGATTAAAATATTAATTTGAAAAATGTTTAATACAATAAATAATTAATTAATATTATGTGAAATCTATTCATTCCTATATATATAAAAACTATTTTTGGATATCGTTGAGTTGCTTACAAATGGTTGCCACCAAGTACAGAAATCAAGTCCAAAGGAAGGCTTCAAGGAGACAAGGGTAGCTCCAAAGATTTTTTTAAAAAAAAAAAAGAAAAAATTAAGGTAAAGTTTAGTAGGGGCTTGCTATCAAGTTTACTAATCATAAATTGTATTTTACTCTCTCTCTTTTTTTATTAGTTGTGTAATTTATTGTCTTTTATATTCTCTCTCTATAATGATTGGTTATATAAAAATTTTTTGCCACATGTGTAATTTTTATTGGGGAACTTGATAGCAAGCACCTAATGAACTTTATCTTAGTTTAGTCCTAAAAAAACTCAATACCTATTCAATACGTGTGTGGAGGTTTATATAAAAGTTCCAACTCAAAGAGATAAAGTGATGGTTAGTGAATGACATTTAGACGATTAGGACTTATCAGAGATATACATAATTATCAATGAGTGAAAAGTATCAAAATTTGACTTATTTAATACATGTATGGAGGTTTATATAAAGATCCCAAGAGATAAAATGGTGATTAGAGAATGACATTTAAGCGATTAAGACTTATCAGAGATATATAATGTTATCGAGGAGTGAACAATATAAAACAATGATATAAAGTACATTCAAGATTTAACTTCATGATAAGTGAACAATTGGAGCATGTCCGATATTTTTTTTTATAACGGAACATATCCGATGTTAGTTGAGGTTATGAGTCATATCCCATGAAACATTATATTATTATTGTTGTTGTTGTTATTAATTTTTATTTAATATTTATACCACATAGACAATTAGACACAAAGAGGAGAGAAGAAAATTTCTCATTCCCTTCCCTTTCAAAACATATCTTAAAATAATGTCCATAAATTAGAAATTTTGTCTTAACCAGATAATTAATCTTTTTACATGAATACTTTAGAAATTCTGTCCATAAATCCGATGTTAGTTGAGGTTATGAGTCATATCCCATGAAACATTATATTATTATTGTTGTTGTTGTTATTAATTTTTATTTAATATTTATACCACATAGACAATTAGACACAAAGAGGAGAGAAGAAAATTTCTCATTCCCTTCCCTTTCAAAACATATCTTAAAATAATGTCCATAAATTAGAAATTCTGTCTTAACCAGATAATTAATCTTTTTACATGAATACTTTAGTTTAAAGCTTTTGTACACGTATATACACATTAAAAAATATATACACAAATTCAGTTACCTTTAAAAATTATCTACAGATATATACTACTTTTATTATGTATAAACAAAAATGCCGTGGAGACGTTTTTCTGAAATTTTAATAAGAAAGTAAAGACGTTTATAAGGTTCAGTAAATGCGTTTTTTAATGCGCACAATAAAAGTAATATATTTTTGTAGATATTTTTTAAAGGTGACTAAATTTGTATATATATTTTTTATTGTGTATATAAGAAAAAACCTTTAGTTTAATAGGTTTTTAGAATGCAAAATTCATATTATAATAATTATCCACAAAACTATAGTATGCTCTAACCCTCTAAAGAAAACAATAAAACCCTAGTTAACCCCTCCAAACAAATGGAAGCTCCATTCGCCTCTTCTCTTCTCTTCTCTTCTCTTCATGTAAGCAGAAACAATCACTCTCATTCTTCCAACTCTTACTCCACGCTCAACAGCTCACACCCAATCTCTCCGTCACCGTCACCGCAGAGAAGGTAGGAACGGAGCCACCGCACCGGACGGCCGCCACCTCATTGACTCTCAGTGAACGGGCTAGCCGGCACTACCACGGCGCCGTCTCTTCGTGGAATCCTGTTCAATCGGTGTGATTTTTATTTGTTGTAAATTCCTCCACTTGAGTTGCTTCTCTTGTTGCTATGCACATAGATTACACAATATTTCCAACATGTAATCTCAAATCCATGTTTTATACCTGTTGCTATCCCTCTAATTTTCTATTGTCCAAATTTTCAGAGGTCTTAGAAGAATTTGATTGAGCATAAGGTCGATTTGCTCTGTGCTCTACTAAACTGCGGCCAGTGGTAATGGAGGGGTTTAAGGTTTCAGATGCTAATCTTGTAGTATATGTTCATCCTTCAAAAAGTAACAAGGTTTCCCAAGCGATTCTCCATGAGCTCAGCACTTTGCTTTTCACGTATGTTTCCTCAACTTTTTAATTTAATATTTTTTATTTTTTGTAGGATTTGTGAATGCAGATATCTTTTATGTTATGTTTCAACTTTCAAACACATGTTTTTTCAACTTACCGAGCTTACTTTGCACACGCATTTAAAATTTTTTATGTTGCTTATTTGACAAGAAAACATGGGAGAACAGATGGGAGACTAAGAGGCAAAACACTAAGATATAGAAAAATAGTAAAACAGAGAAGAAAATAGACAGTACGAGTGAATTGTATGTCTGAAATGTCACAAATCCATAACAAGCTCCAGACTAGAGGAAAAAGAAAACCATAGCAATAGAAAACTAAACCAGAGTAAAAGATAAGCTCTAGCATAGTTTGAGGCTGCCTTTTATGTTGCTGGTGTTCATGTCAAGGTCACACAATCCTCACTGCTATTCCTTTTCTTCCCCTGGTCATTAGCCTTACATCTTCATTGTCACCACTCACCAGCAATGGCAGTGACGAAGGTGGCGGAAGGGGTAAATTAGTCATTGTACCCCTCTCACATTCTTATTCCCAATCCTTATCCTATTCGTTTTTATGTCATATCAAACATAGTCATATCGTTCCCATTCCTACTGTCTCAAAATAAATCCACTAACCAAACAGGCCCTTAGTTTTCTAGTTTGATTAGGTAAAGATATTTTTCTATGTGTATATATACAGGAATTATTCAAGAAATAAAATACGGAAATACCCCTACCAAAAAAAATGGAAATACAATTTCAAGTTTCAACAGTAATATTGGGTATGGCATTATTTAGCTGTTTTGTCAATTATCTCTAACAACAAACAAAGCCTTTTCTCACTAGGTGAGGTCGGCTACATGGTTTTATATTGGGTATGGCATTATTTAGCTGTTTTGACAATTATCTCCAAAAAAACTGAAATAGATATATGGTTTTATATTTGTGAAAATTACATAATTACAAAACTATAAGTGTCACAGGTGCTAAGCAGAAGTTTACTATTGAGTTTAAATTTAATTTTCCAGTATCAATAAAATTCCATGATTCTGTCATAAGGTGAAGTATTATGATAAAGCCATGCCTACACACTCACACTCTTCTATATAATGTTACTTTGCTTGTGCTGTCCTTGCAGTTTTCATGAAGTCTTTGATGGCGTTGTATTGGCCTATGATGTAAACTTTCTTGATAACTGTGCAAAAATTCTTCCTGGAGTTCATCCTTATTTCGGTGTTAGATTAAAGGCAAAGTTGTTACTTTTTTCTCCAAAGCCAAATATGCTTTTAGGTAATCCACTCTTCTGTGACTTATGAGTAGTGAGTGACCTTTATATTATTTTCTGGTTACTTGGTTATATCAGTGTAGAAATTTAAGGATTTATATTTAATTTTATCCTGATTTTTCTGTTTGATCTTATATATATTATATATATATATATATATATATATATATATATTTCTTCTCTTTTTTCAGGACCATTATGTTTTCCTTGCTTCCTATAAAAAAATGTTATCCTTGCTGATTTTGTTAATTACTTGTTGCTTTCAGAAGGGAAGGTGATTAAGCTTACACAAGAATCAATTCATGTCATCGTGCTTGGCTTTTCTGCTGCAATTATAACTGAAAAAGACATTAGGGAAGAGTTCAAATACAAAACTGTGAGTACCTCACCTTGATGTTTAATAGTGTCTATCCTCTTTTTAGTTATTTTTTTGACTTTAGTAATTAGTATTATTGTAGTCTACATTTATTCTGTGCATGTTTCATTTAGAAACGTGGGGAAGATATGTATGCAAGCAGATTGCACAAGCGGCATGTGATAAAGGTTGGGACCACAGTGCGCTTTTTAGTCAAGAGGTGACTGTTATATTACTTAAAACAAGATGTTAATTGCATTTTTATGTTGCATACTGACTAAGGCCTATGTTTGAGTATGTCTACTCTTGACATTGACATTATGGTTTTGCTAATATTCACTGGCTGAAATTAGTAGAATTGAATTTTCTCAGTCTTGAAATATTATAGATTTGTGTTAATTCTTCTTGATAGCTTTTTAGGTACTCTTTCCTTGTACCCTGAAGAGGGCATAATAATTGTCACTGAATTTCAAGAGTTACAAATAATAGGATTTTCTACAAGTGCTAGGATTGTTATTCTTTCCATGTTGTGAAAAAGCTCCTGTTCATTATGTTATGATGTTTATACACTGACATTTGCGGTTGCAAATTAATTCACTTACATTTATTTTTTATTCCGAGAATTTTAGGCAAATACATTAGTAGGTTTTTGGGAGTTTTCGGTATCTTGGTCCAACAATAAACACTAAACAAAGTAAAATGTCTTATAAAAAGTGAATGAATGAAAAAAAATTCAAATTATTTTTTTAGATGTATTCATTCTCTCCCATCAGCCAAATATTTCTTGGAAACTCAGTTACTCATTGTTTGTTAAATAAGAACTTGAGATCTTATATGTACTGTACTTTTTCAAATTTTGTCATGGATGTCACCATTTAGAATATATTTGCCTAAATTTTGTCAAATTTAGGATGTCACCATTTAGATCTCATGGTTGTGAAAAAACTACTGCACTGACATTTGAATTCATTGATTTGATGTACCTACTGCTATTGCAAGTTTGCAACTTGATTTTCTATTTGTAGTTATGTGGTTCTCTAGCTTCTGTAATGTCAATTATTAGATCGTATTTATGCTTTTATACATTTTTAACGTGCAAAAGGCCATTTAGTTAAGCAATTCTTCTCATAATTCACATCAATGATTCATCTTTGCAGCTTTGATGAGGAAACACTTCATGTTTTTGGTTCCTTAGTTCAGAATCACACAGGCAGCATTCATTGGTTAGATAAGAACTTGGAAGACATTTCCCATAGTGACAGGTTTTTTGTCTTAACATACTTTTAGACTCATAAGAATACTTGCTTAACGTTTCAAGGTATAGAATATATTTGTTTACTTTAGTGTATTGAAATCCTTACAGGAGCACAAAGAAGAAGAGAGAGAGTGAGGGAGAATCACTAATCTTAGAGCAAGATACTACAGTTGGGGAACCAATTTCCATGGAAAATGCCCACAAAATGAAAAAGCCAAAGAAACAAAGAACTAAAGGGGAATCTTGAAGTTGAGAGAAGCACTGGAATTCTATTTTCTGACTGTGCTCAGGTAACTTTCATAAATAGAAACATGATTATGCGTTGAATGTCTAGAAATTTGAAGTTGATTGTGATAACGACCTTTCTTTATGGTTTATGCATTTAAATATCTGTAATGTTTATTTCTTGGTGTCTTGTGTTCGCATTTATTTATATCAACATTTTTCTTGTGTCTCAAGTCCTGCACTCGTCATACTTAAGTTATTACTTTACTTAATTATTCAGGTGCTACTTTTGTTTTTCTTGCAGGGTTTTCGCATTTGCTTGCAGCTTGGCGAATGTCTAATGCCGAAGAAATAGCAGCTTTAAAAACCAGGAATGGACTGGAAAATGAGGAGGCAAGATATTAGGAAAAGTAAACACTGCCTTGGGTTAGTTCTGCTCTTGTACACTGATATTAATTTATGAGTATGAAAACTCAAATTTATTATTAACTTCATTTTTGCTTGGCTTCAATTTTAATTTAAAACCAATATTTATATAGTATTGACTACTGTCATTTGTATTTTACATTTCTACTGCTATCTTCTATTAACAAAAACACATTTTCACTGCTATCCGTTTATCCCCAATTAGACTCAACATTGTCAAAATCTTGATGATTTTCTACTACTGCTGTCTTGATTTCAATATCTTTCTCGAGTTGGTACAACTACAACATGATTGATTTATAACAACGCAATAGTAAAGATTGTTTTCCCTAATGAAGCATTATTCAGGCCTTGAATTTCTGAAAGAATTAGCTAAGTCGTCAGTGATATAATTGTGTACTAGTTGTTTGTGCTATGTAAATCACAGATCATCTCATAACGTGTCTTATCATTTTTTTAAGACTTAATTTGATTGGTTATGCTTATGATGTAAACCTTGAAGCTTTTGGTGACCTCAGCTATTTCTATGGCTGACACAAAGCAAAATTTCTGGCTGTGTCCTGATTAAATAGCAGGAATTTAGACATCTATGTCTGTCACTACTCACTTGGCCCCCTTTATCAAAAATGATTTCAAGGAGCCAACAATGGTGGTTTCAATTGGCAAGATCATATTTGCATAGACACAGGATTGGCTTTAGGGCTTGTTTGGATTGGGTATTAAGAAGAGGAATGGGAGAGAAGTATAATCACATTCCCTTGTTTGAGAAGTTTAAAAATTAAAGAGGAGATAATGGATTATTAATTTTAAATCCTCCATTATCTCTATCCTCTAAAATTTTAAAATAATCTAATTTGGGATATTTTGAAGGATATCCAATCAAAGAGGAGAGGAAATCGATATTAACTTCCCCTTTCCTTCCCATCCCCTCCCTCTTAGCCAAACATATGTTGAATCATTGTGATGATTCCATTTCTTATACATCCACTGATTCTCATGCTACTTGTTTTGAAGTTAGCAATGTATTTGCTTCCTGGATTTTACAAATCAAAAGATTAGATAAAAGGAAATAACAAAGATGCCAGGATGGTGCGTTTACTTTTTACTTCATTTTTGAAAGGTAGTATTAAGTTCTTTTGTTTCAGGTTCATCAGACACTGAATGTACTTCAGAATTTGTAAGAGTAACCATAGTTTGCAGAATGCTTAGAAGACATTTTCCTTTTCTGATAATTTGACCAAATAGGTGTTAAAAGCACAATTCTCCTTTACTTTTGATTTCTCTAATAAGCTTGCTCAAGAGCAAGTCGTCAAATCTAGTATTGGATTGATACTTTAATGGGAGATCAGATTGCCATTTGTTTGACGGTAAATGAAGAAAAATTAAGTATATTTATAATAATATTTTTTAGTTAAAATTATCCTTTCTTTATCTGTTTCTGCGTAATAAACGTGTAGGAGTTTTATTTATATCGGACCTAAAAATTTGGATGGCAATTAATTTGTGAAGAGCAGGACCATTGATGGGTCCACTAAAATAGAAACTTAAGGTCTTTTGGAAGAAAGCATTGAATTAAAAGTGAAATTAACAAATTGTTTTGGGGTCCATGGTCGAGTAACAATTTCAGTGTGAAAACAAGTTGATTGGTTTCGATATTGTAATTTACTTAAATGATGTGGTTGGTATGAGTCTAAGTTCAAAGATATTTCCTCTTTCTCATTTCGCTTTTAAGTTACATAAATTTAGTCAAAAGTTAAGACAACATATTTTTTTTTTTGTCCTTTCGGGAGGAAAAAGCAATTATATGACCGTCATCAACTTCATAATTCAACTATACAAGAGTAAAATTAAAAGAAAATAATAAGAATTTTTTTTTTGGACAACGGTATATTTTATAACGTTGAAATCATTGTCAATTATTACTTGTTATTTTCACTAATACTATTAAAATAGTTAATAATTTATGTTTCCGTAACATCATAGGTGACGAAAGAAATTGATTGAGTTTAATTATGTCAAGTCATATTTTTCTCCAATCTTAGTTACCCAATACTGTGTCATTTGTTACTCTTTGATAAATAGAAATGATAAATTTAGTTCCTAAAAAATTCAATTTATCTAAATTTAATTCTCATGAAAATGACAAATTTAGTCTCTAAAAAATACAATTTGTCTCAATTTATTCTTGATAGATGAAAATGACAAAATTAGTGGCTAAAAAATATAATTTATCTCAATTTAATTCATGATAGATGAAAATGATAAATTATGTCCCTTAAAAAAATACATTTTTTTCAATTTAATCCTTGATATATAGAAATGACAAATTTAGGCCATAATAAATTTAGTCTCTAAAAATCCAATTTGTCTCATTTTGATTCACGATTGGTTTGAGATGACTAAAAAAGTCATCCAATCCACTCTTTGGACATCAATCAAACTGATCATAGTCGGTTTGGTTTGATTTGATTGGTTTTTTTAATAAAATTTTTTTAAAAAAATTATTATTTTTTCTCTTCAATTTAAACCCTAAAAAATAAAAATAGTTCCTAACTATGAAAACCAACAAACTAAAGTTATTAGTACAATATTCCAACATTACAAACTTAAAATTACAATCCAACATCATAAAATCATAAAAATCAACATTATAAAATATTTTAAATATTTAAAAAAAATTATAATCGATTGGTTTGGTTTGGTTCGGTTTGGTTGGGATTGGACCTCATTCATCAACCGAACCGAACCAAATTGGTTGTCAAGAAAATAAACCATTCCATCCGATTATGTAGTCGTTTTGGTCGGTTTGGTTTGGATCAGTTTTGCACCACCCTAATTAATTAAACTTGTTAAAGGCATGCACGCTTCCATCTAACATATATAATGCCAAAAACGTGCTTTAATGGGAAATGGCGTCGTCATGTCTCAGAATATGAATTATGATTAGTGCTACTAATTAATTAATCCGGAGCTTTTCCACCTTTATTCTTTCGTTTTCCCCTTCAATTTCAATATCATATTATATGCATTCATATTCCACGAGTGCATTATTATTGAATATTTATTCAATACTCTAATGAGTTTGAAGAAAATATCATATATATATATATATATATATATATATAAGGTAACTAGAGAATACTAATAAAGACTTGTCCTCCTCCTTATACAGGGGTTGTAGATATAGAGCTATCAGAATTAATGGCAAAGATTTACCCTCATCATCATCATCATAAGAAAGAAGAGGGATTGTACTACGTACTATGAAGAAACCATGAATAATAATAGTAAAAAGAGAAAGATAGAGAGTATGGATGAAATCATTTGTGTTACCACTCCAATGATTGCACTGTGTACCATTCAAATGGTGACATAGTTTATGGTGTTGATAACTGTGACTCTAAGGTCACTACAAAGGTTCATTTCATGAATCTCCGAGGCACTGTTCTCTATACCATATATATATATATTAATTGAATTCATAAACTGAAATAATGGTAATTGAATAAAAATTTTCGAGAAGAAGACTGGGTTTTAGGGATCGGGATGGGTTCAAAAATTGCAGCAAAAAGAGCAAGAGGGAATGACAAATTTAGTCCCCAAAAAAATATAATTTGTCATTTTTATCTACATGGACTAAATTGATATAATTTGGAATTTTTAAGGACTAAATTTATCATTCTTATCTATTAGGGATTAAATTGTATTTTTAGAGACTAAATTTGTTATTTTCATGAATCATGAACTAAAATGAGACAAACTAATTTTTTTTTGTGAATAAATTTGTCATTTCTAATCAGGGACTTAAATGGAACAAATTGTATTTTTTTAGAGACTAAATTTGTCATTTTCATTTATTAAGGACTAAATTGAGACAAATTATATTTTTTGTGACTAAATTTTTCATTCCCGTCTATTACTCTATAGGGACTAAATTGACACAAATCAAATTTTGTAGGAACTAAATTTATCAGGGACTAAAGTGAAAGGATGTAGCATTAGGTGACTAGGATTTGAGAGAAATATAATTTAATTTGGCATAAATTAGACCTAGTCAACTTTTTTGTCTAATGTGATATCACGTAAGCAGAACCGTTAACTATTTTAATGGTGTTAGTGAAAAGGACAATATTAATAAAAAATAAAACATTGAAGTACATATAACTGAGAGAAAAAAACATTAAGTGCATAATTGATAATCGCCTCAAATATTTGGTACCTTTACCATTTTCTTTTTAATTTTTAGACATTATATAAATTATGTTCACTTTACTTTCTAAACTCTTGCATATCAACCATAAATTTTTCTTCATGGCACATTATATTCCTCTACCAAAATTATTTTTGTCTCTTTACATTCTATTCCTTCTTTTTCCATTCCATTAAAGAAAACATACTAATTAACACCAACTTTATCATTTTTGTTGATAATCTTTATTTTGTTATTTCTAGGTTTGTTAAACACTCAATCAACTAAATTTGCGAATAGGATGTCTCACTTCATATCTTTCTTTGTATGTTACCCTATCTCTAACTCTGCGAGAATGATTTGTTCCAATTAATTTCTACTTGGCTTTGCCACAATTTATCAAATATCCTTCTGTTATCTTGAACCTAATTCTTTTCAAGAATATATATTCATTTTAACAACGCAACAAATAAAAAGAAGAAGAAAAATTATGTATGTTTTGAGATCTAAAAAAGTTGCCACTTTTATTAACAGCTGATCACCATCGAGGAAAAAAAATAAAGAATATACAGTGCCAGGTTTGAGATTTTCTCATTCAGCGGTAAGCACTGAATGATGAACTAATTAAGGAAGATATATACATTTATTAAGGAAGCAAATGGAATTAACTATTTCAGTTCATAATAGCAGATTTCATGCTCCAAGCGTTGAGATTTTCTACTTGGATGGGCTCGGTACCATTGTTGAACACAAACAAATGAGCTTTGTTCATGAGTGCTAGTGTTGGATAAACCCTAGATAATATATTTGTCTTCCCGCCTGCTCCAAAACTTTCTACTACCGAGTGATCAATCTGTCATTCAATCCATCAAAAGTAAATATTAATCTTAGCATTTACCAATGATATATATATGCTCAATAGTCAATCTCAATACCCAAAGAGAATCTATCATACCAAACTCCTAAGAGAAAGTTTCTTATCGGCTAAATCAACGTCTACAAATCCAGCAAAGGAAGGTTTGTACAGTCCTTGCTTCTTCAAAGAGGAACTGTTCCAAAACAAATGCAAGGCAAGTGAGTGATGAGTACGTTCTAGCTAAATGTCATAATATTACTATTTATTATTAATTAGTAATTACACATAACCCAAACCTGCTTGCATCGGAGCACATGAGGACCACGTGCTTGTTGTGTGGGGCTTTGAAGATTCTGAAAAACACAGGAGTAAACTCTTCTAGCTTTTCCGAAGCCAATGTGAGAAGCCCAAATGGTCCAACCCCACCTTCAACCTTTGACCCCTTTTTACCACACAATTCCTGTGCGTTCTTCCAGCTTGGATCAAATTCCTCTGCTTTCTTCAAGCTTGAAAATGAGAAGCTCACCTCCACATCAGCCTGCACCACCAATTAGTATTAGCCTCCAAATATATTATGGATTAATTAATAATTATAAACCTTAAATACCTGAGCAGCAGTGATTCCTTCCACTTTAATGTAATCTCCCTTTTGAAGCTTTTGATTTCCCATCTTAACTTTTTTCCCTCTGAGACTATTTAATTCTTCAACAGGCCATTGCACCAATTGCTTCCCATTAGAATCAAGCCACACTTTTCTTGGAATCGCCTGAAAAAAATATATAACACATATATTAAAACCTTAATTTGCACGATCATATAAAAGTCATCAATTATTCAAAATTGAATTAATTATAAGTTTTATAAACCTGAATTCCTGCCCAGCCTTTTTTAATATCATCTTGTGCAGCATCAGACTCATTAGCCCATCCCCACAAGACCCTTCTTTTCTTGCTGGGGTCAAAGAAGGACTTGGAGGCATAAAAGTTGCCATAATCATACCTAAGCCCACCCCATCCATCCTCTGAGGTATTGTCGGGCACATATTTATCCTGAGCAGAGGAATATGTTCCAATTGTGTAGTAGTCATACCTAGTTAGGTCTAGGCTATTCTTCAACACATGTTTCACATTTTCCTCTCCTATTGATGTCAAGTCCAACCCCTTTTTCCCACACAACGAAACCGGGTAAAAGTCGGGGCACTCCCACATACCTGTATTTGCCGAATGGATCGGGTTCTCTGCCAGAACCCAATTCAAAAAGTCCTTACTTCTATACAAGTGAGCCATCCCTATGTTGAAGTTTCTGCCTCCCACTAGCATTCTCCATTGCCCGTCCTTGCCTAACCAGGCAGTCGTGGGGTCACGGAATGCACTTCCGTTGATGGTTTTTTCAGCGATTGCAATCGGGTTCTTGAAGTTGGGCTTGATCCATGTTCTAAGGTACGGGTCAGATCTATTGACAGGTATGGCGTAGCATTGGACCTGTGTGTTCTGGGTATCAACGATTCCTGTGTAGAGGATTATGGGTCCTTTACCTGGGATAATGGTGGCGGATCCTGACCAACATCCATATTTGTCAAAGAATTTGGATGGGTAAATGGCGGGTTCTAATGCCTTCCAATTGATAAGATCAGCGGACACTGAGTGAGCCCACACAATGTTGCCCCACACTGCTCCTTTTGGGTTGTACTGGTAGAATAGATGGTACATACCATTGTAGTACATGGGTGCTGTTGCATATTAGGTTAAAAGAAAAAGTGTTATCACCCTTAATTTTTTTACTATTGCCAATTTTAACTATGTTCATATTTTTTATGGTTTCATTAGTGGTTTATATATTCAAGTTTATATAATTAATAATAATAAAATTGTATGATAGCATGCTAATAAGATAAGTAATTATTTAAAAAAAAATTAAAAATGAGAATTAAAAATCCAATAGTGGGAAGACTTACCATTTGGATCTACATGTCATTAATTAATTGTCCGCCACCGCACCAATTGGAGCACCACAAACATATCAATATTTAGCCAAAGAAATTAAAGTTAGCACCATTATAATAAAATGTATATTTCAAGAGGAATATCTCAAATGCATGTATAAAGGAAATTCAAATGCTTTTTTTTCCCGTTTTAAAGCTTAAAACAATTTTAAACATGCATTGAGAGTTGCACTATATATATAAATTGAGAGTTAGCACTAATAGAATTCAATACCTACTCATATATAATTAGCATAAAATAACCATAGATGCATGAGAGGACACATGAATTTCAAGTTAAAACCGTAATCAAGGTTATCTCTTTATATCACTTCCTTTGTAGTATATTTTTTCATATCTCAAAAGTTCAAAGAAATATCTTCATATATACGAAGGTAATTATAATTTATAAGGTTTTGTAAGAAGAATATTAAGAAATGAGGAAGAATTACCGTTAATCCAATTTTTAGGAGGTTGAAAATGGTATCCAGTTCTGTGAAGGTGCTTAACGCCACTAGTAGAAATGGACTGGAGACCTCGATATACTATATGAGAGCCTTCAACACCATTATGATGTATCACAGAAAGAAAGCAAACCAATATAAAAACTGTGATACACCTTAAGAGACCCATGTACAAACAAAGTATAAAGCCTAAATATGTTATGTGGAACGGTGCAGATATGTAAAGATTTATCGTTGGGGTTATTTATACTGAATATTTAGACAGATAAAAATAAAAGATTGGAGAAGTCAAGGAAAATATTTGTTTTCTGTTCGGGTCTTCAGGGTATAACTGATCAGTAATATTTGTTATGAATCAAAATTTATATTATGAATATAATATAAAGTAAAGATTTGTTTTAAAAAAAATTATACAACCAATAAAAACATATATTTGTGATTTTGCATATTAATAATGTGGAAAATGAGTGAGTTTAAAGATTTGAAATTTTGACTTTTGACTTTTGTGAGCAGCTTTTGCCATTTGTAAAAAATATCTACGGTTTTTTTAGAACAAAATATCTACTGTTTTGTTCTAAAAAAAAATCTATTGTTTCACATTAACAATTTGATTAATGAATTATTGGATTTAATAATTTATTCCTAACTATTTATTAAAACTATAAGTTTAAATTAATAATGAGTTAATATAATTCAATTTTACAACAAGTTTTGGTATATTTTTAGATAAAAATATTTTAAAATTAAATTATAAATAATTCAATTGATTCAATCATAAATTCTTATATAAACCCTAATTAAAAGAAGTTTTTAAACACTTTTAATTTAATTAATTATTTGGAATATCTAACCCCTAATTAAAATTTTAAATTAATTTTAAATTTAATAATTTGATTTAGTAAATTATTCTTAAAGTTTTTAAAAAAACTATTCTTAATTACTTCTAGGGTTAATTATAAATATTTAAATAAATAAAAATGAAAGAATGTAAAGTCACGGAACATATTTGTTCTAGACTTTAGAGCAGTTCTATAGGAAAAAAAATATGCCTTAAAAATAGAACTCCTTAATATTTGTTATCATTCAAAATTTTTATTATGAGTATAATAGAAAGTAATAACTTTTTTAACAAATAGATAGTAAAAATCATATATTTGTGATTTTGCATATTAATAATGTGGAAAAGGAGTGAGTTTGAGATATGAAAATTTGACTTTTAACTTGGTAATTTTATATAGATTATTTAAATAATATTTTTATAATATAATTACTTATTTTTAATTTATTTTATCACACATATAATTAAAAGACTCCCATCTATCAAATTATCTTACAAGTGACAATTCTATCTAATCATAATTAATATCATAAGCTACATTTTTTTTATCATAATTTATAAAATCAAAATTATGTATATATAATAGAACTTTCACCTGCTATCTAGTATATAGTATTTTGACAAGTGGTGGTTCTATTATATTAATATCCTTGCAACAAGTGGTAGCCAACCATTTTTTTCAGCATAATCTATAAAATCAAAATTGTAAAAAAAAAATTACGTGGAAGTTACATCAACTAAATCTCATTAACTTAATTAATCAAATATTATCAATAAAAAATTATATATATCTAATGTAATCCTAAAGAGATAATATACAAAAGATTTTCTTTTTAAATGAGATTTTATATATCCAATCTCTAAAATCTCAAATTTATTATTTATCCATTGAAATCAAAATTTTAATTTTAAATCTTATTTATAATTCAAAAATTAAACATTGTAAAATTATATCTATGGGACACACTGTAACTTAAATTTTATTCACCTTAACTTATAAAATCAAACTTTTTTTTTTAAAAAAAAAACTTGTATTATTTCGTTTTATAATCTAATAAAAACAATTATGAATTATGAATTTTAAATTATAAAATATAATTTTATTAAAATTTGAAATGACTTAATTATAAAATATTAAGTCACAAAAATATTAATTTCTAATTTAGTAATTGAAGAAAAGTCTAATAAAAATATACAAATAGGAGATAAGTGATAATCGAAAGTTACAAATTTGTTGAATATACCCTATAAATACAAAGAGACAAGAAAAGAATTGAATATAACCCTAAGAAATTATAATTTATCCTCTTAAGTCAAAATTAGATCTGGTGCAATTCATTTTTCTGTAATTTCGGTGTAATTCCTTTAAAATACATATTTTTGAAGTAATAATAGAGACTCACACCAATAAGGACTCCACCATGAATGGATTAGAGACCAAATTATTATTAATATTGGTAAATAGCACCACTTACATGGATTAAGAACCAAATTATTATTAATATTGATAAATAATCTCAAAAAGTTATTTAGTGATACTATTTGTCAATATTAATAATAATTTGCTTCGTCTTTATTAATGTAAGTCCATATTATTACTTCAAAAATAAAATAAAAATATACATTTTAAAAAAATTCACCCCTAAGTATGTATGTAGGAGTGTAGAAGGGCATTTTAATCATTAAATAACAAAAAAATCAATATTAATGGGAATAAATTTACGAATTTGACCTCTAAAAGGGCCAATCAAGCAAACTGCAAACTCATTGAGTTAATAATTTTTAATTAGTAGGCAATTTAATTTCCCATTATTTAACACTTTATTATTATTTTTTAATAGAATCTGTCTTTCATACAAAATGAACTAAGTTACCAAAATATGAGTCTTCTTATATAATCTGAGCCGTCCAAGTTTACGGCAAAGAAATGCTCTACAAAACATTATCCTTTCATATTGTCCAAAAGGATTCTCTTTTCTAAAAATAACGAAAGTTTATGAAGCAAACTAATATTTAAAATTTAAATCCTCTTTAAGTTTTTCAAAAAGTTAGCACTTTTTTTAAGTAATTTTCGGATCCACTAACATTGTGAGTTATTTTTTGGATGAGATTCAGCTTAAAGAAGTTTTGTTTATTATATATAGCAGAAAACAAGCTGTTCATTTTTTTAATTTTTTTCAAATTTTGCTAATTGTTTATACTATATTAAATATTTGGTATTTTTAAAAAAATCCGTAATAAAATATATATATATTTTAAAAATACATATATAATAATTTTTTTAAATGCAAATACTTTATTTATTTATTTATTGTTTGCACAAATATATATATATATTTGGATATGGTTTGCACAAAAAATTTAGGTGAAGGAGAGAGCACTTTAAAATAACTATTCATCAACGAAAAATCTAAATTCAAAGTCAAGTTATAAATTGTTTTGGGCAAATATGACTAAATAAGTTAACCCTTTTTTTTTTTTTTTGCCAAAAATAAGTTAACTGTTAATGGCTACTTTATTTTTTGGGTCCATTCTACATGCAATCAAGATATATATTATATTCCATGCAATTCCTATTTCCTACCCAATCAATGAGAAAATATTACGCTGTGTAATTTATAAAGATTTATATTTATGTTCTTAAAATTCATAATAATTATTTTTAATATTTGTAAAGTTTTTATATTTTTATTCTCGAAATTTATAGTAATTGTATTTTTTTAGTATTTGTAAAGCTTTTTATTTTATTTTATGATAATTGTATTTACCTTGATTGCTGCATATTATAAAATGACACTTATTTTTTAGGGATCAATATGACCGTCCACTAGATTTTTATAAAATTTTAATACTTCACATTTGTCCTTTGTTTCTTAAAACCTTTTAAACTAACTATTGTAATTTGTAAAGCTCGAGCTGTCATAATAAAACCTTTTTTTTTTAATAATTGGTCTAGTAAAACTTTATTTTATAAAATGAGTCAAAATTTACGACAATCCCAGTATCCAACTTACTCTCAATCACTTTCACAAAGAATTGAGAGGAAAATCCTCCCAAATGTATATATATATATATATAGATAGAGAGAGAGAGAGAGGGGGAGAGAGAGATAAATATATGATATAATAAAATGAAAAAAAATAAAAATAATAATTTTTTTTAAAATTTTTTACAAATATCTTTTTAATGTTCAACATTAATTGAGGTGTTAAAATGAGCTAGGTCTTACGGGCCAGCCCGTTTGGTCCTATAAAAATTATATGGCCGGCCTATAAAAGTTTTGGCTCTAATTAAAAACAACTCAGTCCATCCCAGGCCTAAAAAGAATATGACCAAATTAGGTTAGGATCGGATTAGGGCTAACCTATTTTTTTATTTTATTTTTAATATTTATATATAAAATTCATTTATAATTTTCACTTTAGTTAAAATTATATTAAGCATTTTTAGATTTTATTTAATTTATCTCGATATTTCAATTAATATTTTATTAATATATCTTATTATTTTGAATTTTAAATAAAAATAAATATTATATTATAAATTATTTTGTAATTATTTAATAATCAAAAAATATTTTTTAAAAATTAAAATAATAAAACGGGCCTTAATAAGGTTGGCTGGAGAAATCGTAGTTCTAATTAAAAACGGGCCATCTTAGCCCAGCATAAGGCCAAAACAGGCTATGACCGGACTGGACTAACCCATTTAACACTTCTAATTAATTGTGGGTATATTTGGACGCTCCATTCCTATTTCTACATAGATTGAACTAAGAAGAATGTAGATTTCTTACCATCTATGTCATGTCAAATCGATCCTAATGTGTATATTAATTATCGCCTCCCGAATTTGATCCTTGAAGAGATGAAAACAAACCATCTATTAGGAGAGTCGCCTGTACCCTCTAGTAATAGGCCAGGCAATAACCAAAAGATTAACCATTAAATCCTCATAGATATCCAATGATAGACAATTAAAATATATATATATAATTTTTATTTTTTGGCATCCCAATTTCCATTTTGATTGGGCATGTATACCACTTTTTTCGTGAGCAAAAGTAAGTCAGCAAGTCAAGCACTCATAAAAGTCTTCGCGTTCTTGCTTAGTCGTCCCTGAGCTTGGAATTTTTTGCCCATTGCTTCTTTGACCCGCTCAATCCTCAACCTCCTTCCTCTTCTCTTCCTTCCCAATTCACACTATTTTCTGTTCACACTTCATCTCAATACTCTCAACTGTCTCAAGGGTAAACTAAACTTATCCTCTTCCTTCCTTCCTTCCTTTCTATCATTTTCTATTCTTAGTCCTCCGATTTTTCAAATTTCAAATCTACTGTAAGGGTCCTTTATGCAATTTACTGACTGTTTTGCGCTTCCTTCTGGGCACAGAGAGAGCGATGCTTCCACTTTGCTTCAAGAGCTTCGGAAGCTTCGTCGTTTTGCCTGAGCTGGATTCTCCAATAATTCTGGTGGGTATTTAAGTGCTGGCGCGAGCTTGGATTTTTTTTTTTGGGCTTTTATCTGTCAAATTCGAAGTCAATTTGACTGGATTTCTTATTTCTTTTGCATCCGTCAAGTAGTAGAGTGTGAATTTTGGTTTAAAAAGGATTGAGTTGGGTTTTTTTCGATTTGTGTGTAGCTCAGAATCGTGTTTGAGTTCTTTATTCTCTTTCAAATGTGTCAGGGTGTGCTCTTAGGAGGACTATAATATGGGTTCTGTGTTTCATACCTTGACCTTCATTGGATACCAATCAAAGTGAGGTATCTGGATTGTTTCTTCTTGGTTTGTGTTTGAGATCGTGGAGAAGATGGTTCCCAGTAGCCGAATTTCCAGTGCTCATTTTATTGTTGTTATTAATTTCTGGCTGCTGCTTAGTTGTAGCATCATCACCTATGGGACTGAAACTGATATCTTCTGCTTGAAAAGTATAAAAAATGCACTTGAAGACCCATACAGTTATTTGAAGTCCTCCTGGAATTTCAACAACAACACAGAAGGATTTATCTGTAGATTTATTGGGGTTGAATGCTGGCACCCTGATGAGAACAGAGTCTTGAATCTCAAGCTGTCAAATATGGGACTCAAGGGCCAGTTTCCTCGAGCCATTCAAAATTGCTCGAGCTTGACGGGATTGGACCTTTCGTTAAACAAAATCTCTGGAAGTATTCCTGCAGATATCAACAAGCTTCTCACATATGTGACATCTCTTGATCTATCTTCCAATGAATTGTCTGGGCAGATCCCACAGGGCCTTGCAAATTGTACTTATCTTAATACCCTTAAACTTGACCAAAATAAACTCACCGGGCAAATTCCTCCAGAATTTGGCCTGCTTTCCCGGCTTAAGGCATTTACTGTCACCAACAATTTTTTGACGGGTCCGGTTCCAAATGTAAAAGCAGCCACAGCTGAAAGTTATGCTAATAATCGTGGACTCTGTGGTGCTCCCTTGCCGGATTGCGAGGCCAAGTCTTCCAAGAGTAATAATGCAGTTATAGCTGGAGCAGCTGTAGGTGGGGTGACTGTTGCAGCATTAGGATTAGGAATTGGATTGTTCTTCTTTGTGCGCCGAGTTTCTGTGGCGAGGAAGGAAGAGGATCCTGAAGGAAACAAATGGGCAAGAAATATAAAGGGAACTAAAGGAATCAAGGTAAGTTTTACTGATGGATCACTCTTAAAATATATGCTTACATTCAGAAAAGCTATTTGTTTGTTGTTTTTTAGCTTCATTTTTATTTTAGAAATTGACATGACTGAAAATTATTTTCAGTAGCAAATAGTTCTTATATATTGCATTTTAATCAAGATTTAATTAATATGTGTAATTTAAACGTGTTCTCATAAAATTAACTGGGAAAAGTATCTTTTGTTTCTTTCTCCACTAGATGCAGAAAAATGATATATGTTGATACTCCGAACACTAGGAGATGTGAAAATACTCTTTACTTGGTTATTGTTTGTAAAGCAAACAGCCCTAGTTTATATGAGCTACTAACTTTTGAATGTAATGTTTAACTGTATTGAATTGGATCAGGTTTCGATGTTTGAGAAGTCAGTATCAAAAATGAAATTGAGTGATCTCATGAAGGCTACCAACAACTTTTGTAAAGACAATATTATTGGGTCTGGAAGAACAGGAACTGTGTACAAAGCTGTCCTTGAGGATGGCACGTCACTCATGGTTAAGAGATTGCAGGAATCTCAACACTCAGAGAAAGAATTCCTGTCCGAGATGTCTACACTGGGGAGTGTCAGACATCGTAACTTGGTCCCCCTTTTAGGCTTTTGTGTGGCCAAGAAGGAGAGGCTTTTGGTCTATAAAGATATGCCAAATGGCACTCTTCATAATCACCTGCATCCTGATGATGGTCAGAGCACCATGGAGTGGACTGTAAGGCTGAAAATTGCAATTGGGGCAGCTAAAGGATTAGCATGGCTTCATCATAGCTGCAATCCCCGTATTCTCCACCGGAACATAAGCTCTAAGTGCATCTTGTTGGATGCTGATTTTGAGCCCAAAATTTCTGATTTTGGCCTTGCTAGACTGATGAACCCAATTGATACACATTTGAGTACTTTTGTAAATGGAGAATTTGGGGATTTAGGTTATGTTGCTCCTGAGTATACAAGAACATTGGTGGCTACACCTAAGGGGGATGTTTATAGCTTTGGGACTGTTCTTCTTGAGTTGGTGACTGGTGAAAGACCTACCCATGTGGCTAAAGCTCCGGAAACGTTTAAAGGAAATTTGGTTGAATGGATTACCCATCTCTCAAGCAACTCTCAACTCCATGATGCCATTGATGAATCATTAGTTGGAAAGGGTGTTGATAATGAGCTTTTCCAATTTCTTAAGGTTGCTTGCAATTGTGTTTCCCCAAATCCAAAGGAAAGGCCTACTTTGTTTGAAGTATACCAGCTTCTAAGAGCCATTGGGGAAAGGTACAATTTCACAACTGAGGATGAGATCTTGCTACCTTCAGACATTGGTGAAGCTGATAATTTAGAGGAACTTATTGTAGCTCGAGAGGAGTAAGATTGAAAAGGTATGTGAGATATATAGGTTTTAATTTAGTCCAAATTTAATATGTAACTATCTCTTGCTTTGTGGTCCAAGAATAAATGTTAGTGTAATATATATATATCTTCGGTGATTTAGATCCAGTTGTGTGCTATCAATATTGAAACATCAATATAATATCAGCAATGAACGATCAATATATATATATATATATAGGTGATTTTGTTTCCCAGCTTGATGTGTTCGATTTCCCTTATTCTCCCCCCTGAATACTGATGTGTACAGCAGATATCTCCTTTCCGCTTCAAGGATCTTTGATCTTTTAGTAGTTCATGAAATCACTGATTTGAGCTGCTAGCTGGTTAAGATAGACTGAACTACAAGAAGCATATCTATCCCCTTAAATTTTGATTCTTCTGGTTTTTCCTTTGTAATTTTACTTCACAATATGTATTCACATAGGAGACCAAAGTTTTTGTTTTGGGTTAATTTTGGCTTTAGCTGGGATACAAAGTTGGATCCCATAGTTTTGGAGACAACTCTAGCAGCATTGTGATCATCTTTGTATAGGAGAACAAAGTACATATTTGAGTTTTTTTATTATGAATCTTTTACAGTACATATGCTTGTAGAGTGTGTACCATTGAATGGTAGAAGCATGGATACATTCATATGGCAATACTTGGAAACGAAAGGAATTCAAACAGTACGGGTTTTACTTGCAAATTTTGGGTACAAACAAAAAGAAGTAAGGTGCCTAAAATTGTTATTGAAGTAGGAGAGAGATGGGAAGAAAATAAATTGAGGCCTAATCCATTCATGGCAAGTCTTCACCAAATTTCACCATCCCTCACTTCAGAGATATTTTCCCTATTTTTATCTGTTTCAGGGATTAATAATATTGCAAGCCTGTCAATGCATTCTTACGTTACTGAATAATTTTATAATAATTATATGATTCTTTTAATTTTGTTTCAATAAAAATAATTATTTGATTCTCAAAAAAAAATATTAGTATCATTTTTCTAGTTTTAGAATTAAAAAAAAAAAACCTTGAACAAAACTAAAACTTTTAGTACCAAAGTGACAAAATTTTAAAAATGAGGCAATTGATTTCAAATTCTTCTCAAAGGGCTAAACTCAAACTTTCACAATAGTATTTACTATGTAGCATTTTCATTGATTAGTCAATTCATCACAATATAATTACCGACAATAATTAAATCTCTTTACAACATGATGAATCTAACTTTCACTCACCGACTTTTTAATAGCATATAAACAGATATCTCGAAGGATTATCTTAAGAAATTTTGTAGTTCAAAATTTTAGTTAAGGGATTTAAAAATTCATGATGTATAGTTTTATTTAAAAATTGCATTGTCTAAACTTTAGTTTTATTATTTCTACCTTTACGACTTAAGTTTAGCTTTAGGTAACCTAATCCAATTTTCTAATCTTTGCTCTTTTGTTTTGAAAAAAGCGGAAGTTCAAACTTAGCGGTTGCTTGTATCTACTTTGCTGAATTTTATCAGAAATAAAGTCTAATAGCAGAGTCTAAGAAAAATTATAATATAGGGTCTTGGAAGAATTTTCATTCATACATATATTGACTAATACAGTAGTGAAGTGATGCAGAAAGTCTCAACCTTATATACTATTTTTTAGAAGAAGATTCTAAAATCATAATAAATAAACATGGCAAAAGTACATCTTTTTAAACATTAGAGTCTTCATGAATTATGCCCTAAAACTTTGCTTTTTATTAATTGTATCCCTAAACTTTCAAGTCGTAACCAATTATGTCCTTATCTAAATTTTGTGTAACAGATACAAATATTATTAGTGGGGTTCTCTAAAGAATACAATAAGAAGAAATGAAAAAGAAAGTGATGTACAATGTCTTCAAAGCGTGGATAACACTTTCTTTTAGGCTTAATTTGCCTCCACCTATTCCTATCTCATAAGGTACAAGTTGGGTAGAGTAGCAAATTTCCTTTAGGATACAATAAAGACCTTTGAGTATGGATTGCACTTCCAAAACTCAGACCAAGATAACAGTAGTCTTTACAAAATGATAATTTGTCTTTATCTTTGTGTGCACTCAAAGACAAAGACAAAGATAATGAATTTGATGTTGGGTGTTTTTATTTTCACTTGTGTTCAAAATTCAAATGGAATGAAATGATGAGAGGTTTATATAAACCATAAAGTGATACCTTGAAGAAATACCTTTTGGTACAATATCTTTTCAATTTAAAGTCACAATCATATACCAATATAATTTAAATGTAAATGTAAATGTCTTTGTAGTCTCTAATGGTGACTGTGATGTCAAATCATATATTTAACTATAGGTTTTCGACAATTTAACCACGATAACTTCCTTTATATTGTGAACAATAATAATCATGACTAATTAATTTGGCGAAACAACATTTTAAAATATATAATTTAAGAGTTGTATTTGCATCTGCCATCAATTGTTTACACGAAACTTGGATTAAGAGAAAATTTGCTTGCAAATTGAAAATTTAAGAACATAAGTAAACAATATTTAAGGACATAATTGACAGAAATCTTAAAATTTAGGGCCACAATAACATTACAGAGTACCATATCATTGAGGGAATTTAAATAGTGACACTAAAGATCATGAATCTCACTAGTGAGAAAGCTTATCCACAAATTCTATAATATTTTGATAAGAACTTCCTCCCTCATCAATGGCATTCCTAGTCAAATCCCTCCACTTGATAGCATTATCTTTTATCTCCTTCCCTTTTTCACTTTCCATTACTTCCTCTATGCAATTTTCCAATGTCTCTCTTTTAAGAATCCCTTTCTCATCCAAAGCAGCTCTAACTCCAATTTTCCAAACATCCACAATATGCTTAGCATTTGTGCTTTGATCTGACCACTGAGGCACCACAATCATAGGAACTCCTAAACTCACAGCTTCCAATGTAGAATTCCATCCACAATGAGTAACAAAACATCCCACAGCTTCATGTGATAGTACTTGTAATTGAGGACACCATCTCACTACCAAACCCTTCTCTGATATCATCTCCATGAAATTCTTAGGTAGTTTTGCTTCTTCAGATTCCCTAACTATCCACAAGAAATAAGAGTCACTATCTATGAAGCTCCAAGCTAGCTCCTCCATCTGATCTTCACTGAGAGAAGCCAAACTCCCAAAGGAAGCATAAACAATGGATCCTTTAGGCTTATCATTTAGCCATTTGATGCAAAGATCAGTGCTGGGTTTGAACATGTTTATGCCATAGTCATCATCATCTTGGATCTTCTTGTCTAGGAACATGGATGGCACAGTTGGTCCTATTGTCCTCAATGGAAATATCTTCCTCATCCAATCCACAACCTAAATGAAAAGCTCACAACTATCAAAAGAAGTATATGCACAGCTTTAAAGCTTCCAGTCTTCTGTTAACTATATATTATCTTTACTTTCTCCCTTCTACCTTTTCAAATCATATATTTCATAAACATAAATTTTTTTGAGACCATGATCAAAACTCCAAAAGGGCCTACAGCCATTAATTATATCTAATATTCTAATTAATTCAACAAATATATATTTTTCCTCCCCATGCTTTCTTCTCCTTGCCCCAAAACAAAAATGGTGGGGTTTCTGCTTTAATTCATTTTACATCTACTTTATCCTAGTGCAATCTTCACCACAACCCTCCCTACTCTACTTTCCTCCACCTACCCTGCTTCAAAAAGCAAAATAATTGCACAAGAAGATTTTATCATTTATTTTTGTCAAAACTACTAGTACCCAAAAACCATTTGACTCTGATTAATTCGGCTCTGAGTTTTTCTATACACATACCTCTGGCTCGAGTTCATAAACAGTGTTGGAGAGGACCCAATCAGCTTTTCCAATGCTAGAAAAAGGTTCAACAAGTAAGTCCCAAAAGTGAGGGTGAGCTCCATATTGAGTATACAAAAACGAAGGCAAATCCCAAGGCTCAAGCTCCGTGACACAAGGCAGCAAAATCTTTTCACCCTCGCTAATAGGAAGCTTCAAAACCCCTTGATGAAGATGATAATATACGCTATTAACAGCACAAGATTGGGTCAAAAACGCAGCACCAAAAGCCCCAAATTTCTTGGCCACATCAAGAGCCCAAGGCAGGAAACTATCATAAACAACACAATCCACACCACAGCCGTTGTGGGAAAGCTTCTGAAGAAGCTGAGACAGAGTTTGCGATCCCACTTTGGAAAACGTTTGGACATAGGCCACTGGGTCCTTAGGAGCATCTTCTTTGGGTCCTTCATCATAGCCATCTGAGATGGATTCGAGGGGAATGGAGTCGATATTGTTGGAAATGGATTTCCAAAAGAAACGAGTGGTCACAAGTGTGGTCTTCACTCTATGGTGTTGTAAACGCTTGGCGAATTGGAGCATTGGATTGATGTGGCCTTGTGCTGGATAGGACAGTAGAAGGCAGTGAGCTTTCCATTGATGATCATGATGAGACATTGTTCGTGGATAATTTTGAGAAAGGTGAGAGTGGGATTTTATTGAAGAAGCATTGGGTTCATATATTGTAGGTTGGAATGGACAAGTTGTACACGGAAGTTCGCACTTTTTGTCAAATAAAGAAGACAATACATAATCAGACTGGTCATTCAACAGAAACATCGGACGCCAGTGGCAATGAGTAGGGTCTGTGTAGGATATTTTATTCTCTATTCTTGATTTCGGTAGTCAATATTTTTCCCGTCCCTGAACCCGTCTCTAACCGGGTATGAAATTTGATACCTATCTCAGGACCCATCGAATACTTAGATCCCTAGACCCAGCCCTGGACCCAAAAAATTTACTATTTTTCCTACAAAATTTGTTACTTTCATCACAAGTATTGAACTTACATTAATAAATTTAATTATTTCCAAATTTAAGAAAAACAAACTTTAAACACACAATTTGATATGATATATAAAATATTTTTATATATATTATATCATCGGGTCGGGTCTGGGGTGAATACACCCTTACCCGTCCCCGGACTCGGACTTTTACCCGTTAAAATTCCCAGACCCATTTTTTCAATACCCGGACCCAGACCCAAAGGGTAAATTTTCCTGATACCCATTGGGTCCGGGTAAGATTGCCATCCATAATCGGGCAATGGGGTTAAATTGGGACACAATGCACTATGGTTACACTGCAGTCATACTGCACATCTTTATCATTCATTTAATAAAAATAAATTTTTTGACGTGAATAAATTAAATACATCTAAAATATGAACGGTTGAGATGTACACTGTGATTGCACTTCAGCCATAGTGAACATTAGCTGATCCATTTTCGGTTAAATTGATGGTCTAGGATGACATTATAAATATAAGAGTAATCATATTTGAATAAATATATATCAATATATATATATATTTTTATACATGAATTTTAAATATAATGAATAATTTATATGATTCATATATATATATATATATATATATATATATATATATATAATAAGCTAAAATAATATCATTTAAAATATTCATGTCATTTATGCACTATATTAGTTGTTTTGTAATTATATGAGTTTTAAAATTGTAAGATACACAATATATGTAATCAAGTTTTGTCCAAAATGTCAAACTGAACCTCTAAAAAAAGAAAAAAAAAAGTCAATGAAAATCCGGTCAGGTTCCCGGTTATTTCTCGGGTCGCCAGTTTTAACTAGTTTTGACCGGTCCAACTCGGGCCAACTAAAATGTGGGATTTTAGTTAAACCTGGACCGGACACTTGGCCAGTCTAAAGTGACTTATTTTTTCTTTTAGAGTGTGTTTGTTACACAGAAAGAGAATAAAAATGAGTTTATTGTGTTTGGTAATAAAATTTGAGAATGGGAATGAGTAAAAGTGGATTACAATTACAAATTTATCTTTTATATTAAATTATATATAAAAAAAATTATGATTGTGTGAAATCTAAAGATATAATAGACATTTCACATCTTATTTTTGTTAAGAAATTTGCACGAATTTCAAGAAGGAGAACTGATCTCCTTCCTAACACATCTCCATGTGAACTTAGACCTTTCCATCATCTTTTCCCTTATCATTTCTGCGAAACAAACGTGCTCTTAGAGAAAATAGAAATAAGGGAGACTTCTCAAGTATTGCAGCAATGACAAATTGGGGAATCAATAGATCAGATACTTAACTCAAAGAATTATTGTACATGACATATCTCTTTGGGGAAGGATGTTTATCAAATAAGATTTGGATGATTTTAGAGAGATTTGAACTCTCGTCCATGGATAGCGCGAGAACTTTAATCTAAATTCTTGATCATTTGTGCCAACCCACATCAACATATTTAATATAATTATGATGGGTGACAAAAAAAATTTTCCTTGTTTAATCATGCTATATAGAGAGAACATATGAGATTATATTTTATATAAATAAAGTCTAAAATACCTTCATCATAAAAAAATAAGTACCTATACCTTTTTTTTTCTATTTTGTATTGTTAGAACTTAGAAGTACAAACATTTTATAAATGTTAACTTTTCCTACCAAATCTGTGGAAAAAATGGCTGTATTAAGCTGCGGTTTATCATTTTGTTGAAAAGAGAAGAAGTACAAATTTATTTCTTAATAACTATCCTTGATGAGTAATCCGCGGACAATTTTATATGGATTAATTTTAAATCCTTGTAAATGATTATTTTTTCAATTTGTTCCCTTGTAAATTTCCTGTTCATTTTGGTCCCTAGTAATTTATTTTATAATTAATTTGGTTCCTCATAATTTCATCTATTCTCAATTTTTTTTTTGGCCATTCATCTATTCTCAATTCAATTCTTCATAGTTTGCCCATCAAAAAAAAAATTCTTCATAGTTTGATCTATTATTAATTTGGTGCCTTGTAATTTGATCTATTAACATTTCGGTCCCTATATCTATAAACAAGTAAAAATTTTGTCCGGTCATGTCGAGGTAGGAGTTGCAACTTTGCTTATTAGGTTTTTTAAAAATTTTATAAATAAATAAATAAATTTTAAATAAAAAAAATATAATTATCATAAATTTGGGGGAAAAATAAAAACTTTGCAAATGCTAAAAGTATTATTATGATAAACTTTAGGGTAAAAATATATAAACTTTACAAATACTAAAAGTGTAATTATTGTAAATTTTAGGCGGGAAAACATAAAAACTTTGTAAATGTAAAAAATATAATTATTATAAACTTTGGGGTAAGAATATCAATTTTTTACAAAAAAAAATGTAATTATTATAAATTTTAGGAGCACAAATATAAATCTTTATAAAATACAAGTATAATTTTCTATTCTCATCCCTCTCAAATTTTACCTATAAAATACTTAGAGGACTTTTTCAGGTTTAATTTGGTTCCTAAATTTTTTTTTTAATCAATATTTTTTTTCAAAAGTCTTGAATTGCGAATAATTTTGTCCCTAAATTTTTGTATTTTATCCTACCCTACCACTTAACATTGTCCAAATCATAAATGACAAATGATGAATGACATCATATATATTATTAATACTAACTTATATATTACTAAAAAGTTAAAACAATGTCACTCCTTCAAAATTTTCTTCTTAATAGAAAAAAGCAACATGATTTTAAATAATGAGTTAACATTAATAAGGAAAAAATAACGTGAGTTAATAATATTAATATTACATATATGATGTCATGCCAATCTATTTGTGTTTATATTTAAATAAAATAAAATTGTAATATATATATATAATTGAAAAAACAAATTTATGTGTTGAACTAATGTTTTTGTTTATTTCACTATATATTTGTAGTTAAACTTTTTTTAAAAAAATTATCCAATAAATTAAATGAGTCGTTTAACAAATAAAATTCAACCAATTGGATTTTCAATCAATTTAAAAGTTAACTTATTTAACTTGTGAGTTGTGACTCATAAGTCATAATAGACCAATTTGTGTGGACCGAATTGCCCAACTTTACAGCTGTATATAGATCCAATATCATGTTTTAGTTTGTTCTCTTCCAAATCATATCACAAAAAACACAAAAGTCAAATCCATGTGTTTTTTATGAACACAAATTATTACTTTGTGAGCTAGGTTCAAAAATCGACACAAATATTAGTTGAGCTTTGACTTACCTTGAAGCCCTCTCTCAATAATTAAACTTTAAATATTTTATAAATTTAACTCATAATAAGCATAACAGAACAATTTATTTTTTGACTCTTATTTAGTTATTTGATTCCCTAGGCCTCCTTCCTTCTCTTCCTCGTTAGAAAATGAAGGATTATTAATTTATCACTACCTTTATACAATCATATATATATATATATATATATATATATATATATATATATATATATATATATATATATATATGTAGTTTTACAATATGCAACATTGAAATGCAGAAGAAGGCAAGAAGCATGCACAAAATTTATAGTATTAATTCATTAAGTTATTAATAATTCAATTATTTTCAATCCAAACATATGCACATACACATTCACAATAAATCTCAACCGAGCATTCCTAGCTAGTTTTCAAATAACATGATAAAACTAAATCTTAATTACGTAGAAAAAATATTTAACTTATTTTTTGGTCCCTAACAAATAAATAATAGGCTAAAATACTATTTTGTTCCTCAATATATTCGCATGAAGTTTAATGTTGATCCTCAAAGTTTTTTTTTTTGTTGACTTTGGTCCTCGAGCGTAACACCGTTAACTTTTGCCGTTAAATGATGACGTGACATGCTTATGTGGCACATCCTCTCTCCTACGTGTCATATTTTGATAACGTGATATGACAAATCACTGCCACATCACCCCACATTGCCACATCATCATCATTATCATCATCATCTTCATCCCAGTGGCAGTGATGTGTCATGTCACATCATTAAAATATGACACGTAGGAGAGAGGATGTGCCACATAAGCATGCCACGTCATCATTTAACGACAAAAGTTAACGGTGTTATGCTCGAGGGCCAAAATCGACCAAAAAAAACTTTGAGGACCAATATTAAACTTCATGCAAATATTGAGGACCAAAATAGTACTTTAGCGAAAATAATAATATAATCTAATTCTTGAAATATTATAATACACATTTTCAACTCTTCATATTGGCAATTATATAAATTTATGCGAAAAGCTACCACAAAAAACTAGTTCTTTATTGATGATATTATAGTAGTCATTCCCAAAGACTATATATTTGGTGGCAACTGCAAGACATAAGTCAACAAGAGTCATCACAATTAAGAAAGTCATCACAAAAGGGTCTGTTGTGACGACTTTTGAGTCGTCACCCAAGAGTCTTTGGCCGTCACAATCATAATCTTGCCCCCAAAGTCAACAATATTAAACAAGTGAACTAAAATAGCTAGTTAACAAAAATAATGGTAAATATTGTTGTTTCGTCCATTTTAATTAAAATACCCTTAATAACAACTTATTCATGGAAGATCATGAATCTCACTAGCTAGTGAGCAAGCTTATCCACAAATTCTACAATATTTTGATAAGAACTTCCTCCCTCATCAATGGCATTCCTAGTCAAATCCCTCCACTTGATAGCATTATTTTTAATCTCCTTTCCTTTTTCACTTTCCATTACTTCCTTTATGCAATTTTTCAATGTCTCTCTTCTAAGAATTCCTTTCTCATGATCCAAAGCAGCTTTAACTCCAATTTTCCAAACATCCACAATATGCTTAGCATTTGTGGTTTGATCTGTCCATTGAGGCACCACAATCATTGGAACTCCTAAACTCACAGCTTCCAATGTAGAATTCCATCCACAATGAGTCACAAAGCATCCCACAGCTTCATGTGAAAGTACTTGTAATTGAGGACACCATCTCACTACCAAACCCTTCTCTGATATCATCTCCATGAAATTCTTAGGTAGTTTTGCTTCTTCAGATTCCCTAACTACCCATATGAAATAAGAGTCACTATCTTTCAAGCCCCAAGCTAGTTCTTCCATTTGATCTTCACTGAGAGATACCATACTTCCAAAGGAAGCATAAACCACTGATGTTTTAGGCTTATCACTTAGCCATTTCATGCAAAGATCATTATTTCTGGGTTTGAACATGTTTATGCCATAGTCATCATCATATTGGATCCTCTTGTCTAAGAACATGGATGGCACAGTTGGTCCTATTGTCTTCAGAGGCCACATGTTCTTCATCCAATCCACCACCTGAAAGCATTCATTGATCAGCAATAATTGCTAGGAAAAAGAATTAGCTATTTTCACAATTACCAATGGCCAGTGCACGCAAGCTTTTAAATTGTGGGTTTAATGCCCATTATTATTGATTTACTGTACTAAGGTTGTAGTTATTGCGAAAAAGAAATATTAGAAAAGTGTCAAATAGAAGTTTATCAAGTTAAACTAAGTCATAGTCGAATGGAATTGCGTGGCATTTGAGTTAGGTGCAGTTAAGTACAAAGAAGACTTCATTATTATTTTGGTCCTTGAAAAATGTAATTTTTTTTAATTTAGTCTCTGAAAAATATATTTTGTCTTAATTTAGACCCTCTCAAAATTTCAAATTTAGTTTCTAAAAATGCAATTTGTCTCAATTTAGTTTCGGGAATTTTCGTTTACATAACTAAAGTCTAACAAATTAACATCTTTCAAAGACTAAAATGATAATTTACTCCAAAAATAATTGCACCCTAACTAACAATTATAACTTTTTGGCCTAGTAGCAAGCACTCAATCCAACACTAACAAAAAAAACTATTCTAAATTACAAGAAACAAATTAAAGTAATATATTAGTGAAATGAGAAATTCTTCTTACATATAACCCTTTTGTCAGTTAACATTGCAAAGTGAGCAAATAATAGATCAAAACATAAGCATGTAAGTAGGGATGGCAATCTTATCCGGACTCAACAGGTACCCGAAAAAATTATCCGTTGGGTCCGGATCTGGGTATTGAAAAAATGGGTCTGGGTCCGGGTCTGGAGATTTTAACAGGTAAAAGTCTGAGGACGGGTAAGGGTATATTCATCCCGAACCTGGACCCAGTGATATAATATATATAAAAATTTTATATAAAAATATATTATATATCATATCAAATTGTGTGCTTTAAGTTTGTTTTTCTTAACTTGGAAATAATTAAATTTATGAATGCGTGTTCAATACTTGTAATTAAAGTACTTGTGATGAAAGTAGCAAATTTTGTAGAAAAAATAGTAAATTTTCCGGGTCTGGGGATCTAAGTATTCGATAGGTCCGGGGACGGGTATCAAATTTCATACTCGACGAGGACGGATCTGAGGAAGGGAAAAATATTGACTACCGGAGACGGGGATTGCAGTATCCTACTCAGACCCTACTCATTGCCATTCCTACATGTAAGTGAATTTTACCACACTACAACCACAAATTACCAAATTAATAAAGTTGCAAAACAAGAAATTCTCAGATATATGATATATAGTATATACGTCAACATGACACATATATACATACCTCTGGCTCGAGTTCATAAACTGAGTTGGAGAGGACCCAATCAGCCTTTCCAATTGATGAAAATGGTTCAACAAGTAAGTCCCAAAAGTAAAGGTATGCCCCATAATGAAGATACAAACACGATGGCAAATCAGAAGGTTCAAGTTCCGTCACACAAGGAAGCAAAATTTTACTCTCAGTAATAGGAAGCTTCAAAACCCCTTCATGAAGATGATAATATATGCTATTAACAGCACAAGATTGGGTCAAAAATGCAGCACCAAAAACCCCAAATTTCTTGGCCACATCAAGAGCCCAAGGCAGAAAACTATCATAAACAACACAATCCACACCACAACCAATTTTGGAAAGCTTCTGAAGAAGATGAGACAGAGATTGTGGGCCCACTTTCCAGAATTGTTCGAGGTAAGGCTTTAGGTTGTCTAGTGTTTGTGTGACTCCTTCATCGAAGCCATCTGAGATGGATTCAAGTGGTATAGGAGTGGAATTATTATTAGAAGTGGGTTGGTTAGAGGAAATAGTTTTCAAAAGAGAACGAGTGGTGACAAGTGTGGCCTTCACTCCATGGTGTTGCAAACGCTTGCAGAATTGAAGCATTGGGTTGAGGTGGCCTTGACTTGGATAGGCCACTAGGAGACAGTGAGCTTTCCATTGCTTCGCCATTATTGCCACATTTTTTTCAAGGTGAGAAATTGTGCTTCAATGTCATACAATCTTATGGATTTGGTTCACAAACCACACACATATATATAGACTATAGATTGGGCTGCACAATTGGCCATGACTTGGGCCATGACTAGGATCCTTTGAAATACATACAAATATGTGAATTGTACCATTTGGACCGTACTGAAATAGTCATAGGCGAAAGGCACCTCAAGTCCCCTAAAACGCCTTAAGCGAGAGGCGAGCGCTTTTGGCTATCATGCCGTCCAATACAAGTGGTACAGTGTAAATACATATATCTTAATAATTTTTTGACAATTTGAATTTTATACTTTATACACTTTAAAACTGTGTTTTAAATAACCGGTCATTGAATTAGAAAATCTTTCAAGTCAAGCCTTGGTCGGTTCAATTAGTTGAACTGATTGTCGAATCGAATGACGTAATAAATATAAAATAATAATAAAATAATTTTAATATCAATAATATACTTTATATTACAAAAATTATATTTTTATTTATGAATTTTTAATATAATGAATAATTTATATGATTTAATAATGTATATGAAAAAATAATAGGCTCAAATAATAATAATAATAATTAAAGTATTTATATTATTTACATACTATAGTAGTTGTTCCATAATCATATAAGATACACAAACCATATAGCAAAATTTAGCCTAAAATATTAGACCTAACCATAAAAAAAAAAAAACATTTTTGCTTAGGTAAGTCAGAATAGATCTGATTCCCAGGTTTTCATCTGTTGTCCAATTTTGACCGATTCTAATTAGTCTGACCATAAACCCAAGTCTGTGGTTAAAATCAAACTAGATACTCAGATAGAATGTTGGGAACATACTTAAACACAATTAAGTATTCAAGACATATTAATCTATGACTTAAATATTAAAAGTACTAAAAATACTTTGATTTATCTAACATGTGCCCTCAAGGCAAGGCATATGTTAAGGTTTCTCTTGATTGGTCAAGAGAGAATTTCATGTCTTGAAATTTACAAAAATTTATTTTAAAAAAATAATATTTAATGCTTGAAACTCAATTGACCAATTAGATGAAACCTTAACATGTATCCTAAGCAAGGTTGCATAGGATAGAAAGAGGTACAAGATATAGATCGAATCGCAAGATCAGATCGAGGATCGTAAGATCCTATTATTTTTATAAAATACATATAATAATATAAATTCTTCTTTAAAAGTATAAATTTATTCAAAGATAATTCAACTTTCATAAAATATGTTGAGATATATTGATTTACATTAAAATAAAATAATTCTTTTTTACTAATATGAACTATTAATATTTGAATTTTTTACTTAAAAATGATAAGTTTCTAATATAAGATCATAGGATCATAAGATTTATAAAATTATGATTGATTTCTATGAATAAAATCGTAAGATTTTACTTATTAAGGGCACGTTCTTTAGGCAGAAAGGAAAAGGGAAAGGGAATGAGTTTAATGTGTTTTGTAGTAAAAATTTGGAATGAAAATGAAATGGAAATATATTAAAATTACCACTTTACTCATTATATTAAAATAATAAAAAAATAGGATTGTGTCAAATCAAAGGGTATAATTGAAATTTTGTATTTTATTTATTTTTTATTATTTTTTACTGTTTTCAACGGCACCTAAATTGAGATCTTAATAACCTTAATCTTAATAGGATTGTGTCAAATTAAAGGGTATAATTGAAATTTTGTATTTTATTTATTTTTTATTATTTTTTACTGTTTTCAACGGCACCTAAATTTAAATCTTAATAACCTTAATCTTAAGGATACACGTTAGAAAGAGCCTAAAATATTTAGGCATTCAATTTTCAACCTCGTATTGATTTTGTAATATGTTAGAGTAAGAGGATAAGCATGGGAAAGCACGTGTACGAGATGGGCATACTGGAATTTCGGTTCCGGTAGTTTTATGAACCAAACAAAGACACGTCATTGGATTTGAAAATGTCACACTAAGGGTATGTTTGGTGTAAAATCCAAACAGTGAAATCGTGGTGTTTTACGATTCTCAAAAAAATTTTACATCATATTTTATACATACCAAACACACATTTTATCATACTTTTTTTCTCTCCTAATTTTTCTCTCCTAATTTTTCTCTCTGTCTCTCTCCTCACTTTTCTCTACAGTACTTTCTCTTATTCTACAGTACTTTACTCTACAATACTTTCTTTACAGTACTTTATATCCGTGCATTTATACCAAGCGTACCCGTAGGTATACAATTAAAGCCATCATAATGGCAAAAGACGTTCATCATTATATTAAATGATACGGTTTCAAATCTCCATCCTGAGAAGTATTTATATTCTTAATAATATTTTAAATAAAATTGTTTTTAATAGGATAATACTTAATACATATAAAAAAAACTTAAAATGTGTGATTAAGTAAAAAAGACTCAATAATTTCCAATTAAGTATTATGAGTTCAATATCTAATATTGAGTATGAAACACCTCTATAATACGCATAAAAGTTCAATAATACCGTACCACTGAACTTCAGTGTATCCCTCCAATCATGCAGTGTCATTTGTTAATATTAATAAAAACTCACATTAATTAGGACCCACCTTGAATGGTTTAGGGATCAAATGATTGGAGGGATGTACTGAAGTTCAGTACTACTGTACCACTGAATATCTACTCCTATAGGGATGGCAATTTTACCCGAACCCAACGGGTATCCTGAAAATTTACCCATTGGGTTCGGGTCTGGGGATTTTAACGGGTAAAAGCCTGGGTCCGGGTCCGGGGACGGGTAAGGGTGTATTCACCCAGGACCCGGTGATATAATATATATAAAATTTTTATATAAAAATATATTATATATCATATCAAATTATGTGTTTTAAGTTTGTTTTTCTTAAACTTGAAATAATTAAATTTATGAATGTGTGTTCAATACTTGTGATTAAATTACTTGTGATGAAAGTAGCAAATTTTGTAGAAAAAATAGTAAATTTTCCGGGTTCGGGTCCGGGTCCGGGGATGGGTATCAAATTTCATACCCGGCGGGAACAGGTCTGGGGATGGGAAAAATATTAATTACCGGGGCCAAAGACGGGAATTACAGTATCCTACCCAGACCCTACCCATTGCCAACTGTACTCCTATAATACACCTCTAACAAAACTTGAAACCCTAATGGATCAATAAAACATTATATAAATAAAACCTATGAGACCTTTAACACTAGGCTCAAACTAATTATTAAAACATTAAAACATTGATCGACTCTAAATAACTTGGCTCATAATTATTGAAATTTGCATAAAATTAAAACCTTTATTACGAGAAAATGTTTAGTGGTACGGTAGTACTAAACTTCAGTAATCACTCTAATCAATTAATTCCTAAACCATTCAAGGTGGGTCCTTATTAATGTGAATTTCTATTAATATTAACAAATGGCTCTACATGATTGGAGGGATGTACTGAACTTCAATAGTACGGTAGTGGTGAACTTTCATCCCTGCATTACAAACATCACATTAAGCCTAAAATATGCCAATTTAAGTCAACATAAGCTTCCATATGTGTAATACTTGATCCAAGTTCTTTAAGTTGAAATCTCCAAGCTTATAAAATGATTAATTATTAGCCTTACTTTAAGCCTATAATAATAAAGGAGTAAAACATCATTTTGGTCCTTTTTAGATAGTACCTTTCTCAATTTGGTCCTTCTTAGATGGCTTTTCTCAATTTAGTCCTTTTTAGATTAATCAGTTATCAATTTAATCCTTACCATTAAAACTACTAACGGAGTTAGCTGATGTGGATAATTTGGGGTAACTTTATAATTTTTAAATATTAAGAGGGATTTTTAATGTGATTATTTTGGGAAATTTTATAATTTTCACAAATTGAAAATGGTACCATGTTTCTTTTTCAATTTGTAAAAATTACAAAATTGTCTCAAAATAATTACATTAAAAGCCCTACTATTATTTAAAAATTATAAAGTTACCCCAAATTATCCACCTCAGCTAACTCCGTTAGTAGTTTTAACGGTAAGGATCAAATTGATAGCTCATTAATCTAAAAATGACTAAATTGAGAAAGGCCATCTAAGAAGGACCAAATTGAGAAATGTACTATCTAAAAAGGACCAAAATGATGTTTTACTCAATAATAAAGTGACGTTTTCGGTTTTCAAGCTTTTTTGAGATAGTCTTTAAATTATTCATATAATTTCTATAATTTTCACAAAATTTTTAATTTGATCCGTAAAATTTAAAAATTTGTAAGTATGTTTATAATTGTAAAAAATTTTAATTTACTCCTTGTTTTTTGATTTTTGTCAAAATTATGAATTTTTTTTTTTGGAAAACAGATAATAACGCAAAAATAAATTATTATATGGCATAAAATAGAATTTATGTTAAGTAATTTGAGTAAGAGCCTCTTATAAATTTATGATATTCTCTGGTTCATAAAATCAATCGTATATCTTTGTAATATGTTTCAAATCAGTCCCTGTCAGGAAAAAAAAACCTTCTATCTTTACAAATTGTTTCAAATTATATCTCTTGTCTAAGAATTTTTCTGTTAAAGAATAATATGACATGTTAAAACGTTTTAAAAATTATAATTTCTTCCCTTCTTCATCTTCAAAATTTTTATTCTAACCCCAAGTCTTTTATAAAACTTATTCCCAAATGTGTGCTCTTTTTATCGATTATAAGAGCATCATTAGAGTGAGCAACGTCCTCACTTTCAATCTCGTTTGGCAGAAACTATGGATGGCTTCCTAATAATGTGTCAAAGTGAAGAAGATCATTCATTACATGGAAATAGCATTTTTATGGAATGTAAAAAGTAGTGGAGCTCACTGAATCCTACTTACTTTTTACTTTTTCATTTCCATCAACTTTAAAAAAAGAAAAAGAAAAAAAATACAAAATATCTATTATATCCCTTTGATTTGACATGATTTGACACAATTATAACATTTTTTTCTTTTTATTATTTTAATATAAGGGATAAAATGGTCATTTTAATACATTCTCATTCCATTTTCATTACCAAACTTTTACTATCAAATGTATTCTGTTTCCGTTTTTATTTCCATTTCTATCTTTATTTCTACATAATAAACGTGCATCAAACCTCCCAATTGCTCCTCGGTTTCAAATAATTCATCACAAAATTCAATCAAAACCATATGACATAAATTAGAGACAAAAAATATCCCATCTAATTAGAGACAGAAGTGATTTTCTTCTCTAATTAAATATGATTTTTTTTCATATCTATTAATGAGAAAATTGGAGATGGAAGACATTTTTGTTTTTGAGTAAGGACGAAATGAGAGTAGCCTTATTTAAAAAAAAAAAAAAAAACTTAGGTAAAATTTTTAAAATTTTGCCATATGATGATTTGTCAATCATATCTTTTATTTATACTCTACTCTTGATAACCTTGCTTTAATCGTATTTTTTTCCTTCCCTAACTTCCTTAACAACTTTTTAGTTGAGGCCTCATAACAGGAGTATAGTTTTCTCAATAGAAGTTTCTTTTATATGTAAATCTCGAGCTCGGAACTTTGCTTAAGGATTATGGAGTAACTATCCCTCTAACTAACCACATGTTGATAATTTTTTATTAATTTTTAAAATGATAGTAAAAAATATAAAATATAAATTTTAAAAAATTAATTATAACAATTTTTTTAAAAAAATTATAGGATTATTTTTTAAATAATATATATATATACCGAACCGAACCAAATCGAATATGATCGGTTTGGTTCGGTTCGGTTAATGTCCAAGGAGCGAATTGGATTGGATGACTTTTTTAGTCATCAGATTGGATTGGTTCGGTTATCTAAATCATCCAAACCGAACCAATTCACCAGCTCACCCTAATTCCAGCCCAGCCACTTGTCCAGAGAACGAGAAACCTATGAAGGTGGGAATATTGAAAGCCTTGCTATTTGCATTCTTCCTGCCAAACATTACAATCTAGTTTTGCCTACTCCATTGGTGATAACGAATGAGTGTCATTTTCTTGAAACATGCAGTATAGGGATGGTTATGTTGTGTAGGATTAACAAATCTTGTGTTGGAATCATTTGATTCCACCTAATTTATTATTTGCTGCAGATTTGAGTTGCTGTTAAATTTGTATTTCATATAGAATATGGGCCTTGTACAACAACTATGTATTGGCTGAGTAGACATAAGACATATCGAACTTAACTTATTTGACAAGTTCCCATTAAGCCTTTTGTCATATTTTCATGGGACATTTTCTTTTTCATCTTAGAGCTTTATCTGCCATATCCCATATTTTGAGTACTAGTTATTAATTAAGCATCATATATATTTTGAGGAATAATATAATGACAAGAGGCTAAGATCATGAGGCTTAATAGTGAGCAATTCTATCTACAAAGTCAGCAATATTCTGATCAGAGCTTCCTCCTTCACAAAGAGCATTCCTAGTTAAATCCCTCCACATGAGAGCATTATTCTTTATCTCCTTTCCTTTTCCACTTTGCCTTACTTCCTTTATGCAATCCCTCAAAGTTTCTCCTCTAAGAATCCCTTTCTCATCCAAAGGAGCTTTAATTCCAGTTTTCCAAACGTCCACAATATGCTTCGCATTTGTGCTTTGATCTGTCCACTGAGGCACCACAATCATTGGAACTCCTAAGCTCACAGCTTCCAAAGTGGAATTCCATCCACAATGAGTCACAAAGCATCCCACAGCTTCATGTGATAGAACTTGTAGTTGAGGACACCATGTGACTACCAAACCCTTGTTCAGTTTGGTTTCCATGAAATTGTTTGGGAGCTTGGCTTCTTCAGATGCTCTTACTACCCACAAGAAATAACTCTCACTGTCTACCAAACCCCAAGCTAGTTCCTCCATTTGCTCTTCATTGAGAGATGCCAAACTTCCAAAGGACACATAAACCACTGATCCTTTGGGCTTATCAGAAAGCCATTCCATGCAGAGATCACTCTTGGGTTTGAACATGCTTATGCCATACTCATCATCACCATGGATGCTCTTGTCCAAGAACATGGATGGCACAGTTGGTCCTATTGTCTTCACTGGCCACATCTTCTCCATCCAATCCACAACCTGAAAAGTTTTTAGGGCACGTTCATCAGACAGAAATAGAAATGAAAATGGAAACGAAAATAGAAACGGAATGCATTTGATATGTTTAGTAGTAAAAGTTTGATAATGGAAATAGAAAGAAAATGTATTAAAATGACCATTTTACCCCTTATATTAAAATAATAAAAAGAAAAGAGGGTTATTATTGTGTCAAATCATGTCAAATCAGAGGGGTATAATAGATATTTTATATTTTTTTTTAAGTTGATAGAAATGAAAAAGTGAAAAAGTAAGTGGGGTCCAATGAACCCCACCATTTCCATTGGTATTTCTTGCTAATCAACATACCCTCAATCATCAATTGCATACCCAGGAACAAATATTAAAATATATAGTTTGACAACTATAATTGTCATTGCAATATTTTAATTTGTGTTTGCTTTTGTTTGTTTGGGTTTTTTTTTTTTAAAAAAAAAATTACAGTGAACTCTCCTCTTATTTATTATCTATGAAGATAATTAACTTTCATGCCGTATATAATGATTTTAATGTTGAATATAAGCCAAACTATTACAGATAATTAAATGATTTTATTATTTAATTAAGAAGCATGACGCGTATTGTTTTGAGTAGATGTTCAATAGTACGGTAGTACTGAACTTCAGTACATCCCTCCAATCAGTTGGTCCCTAATCCATTCAAGGTGGGTCCTAATTAATGTGAGTTTTTATTAATATTAACAAATAGTATTATATGATTGGAGGGATGCACTGAAGTTCAGTGGTACGGTAGTACTAAACTTTTATCAATTTTGAAGATTGATTTCATTTTTTTTTGGCCGATTGATTTCATTGATAATAATAAATGTTGTATTTAATGTAATTTTGAAACAAAATGAATAAAAAAATTATTTAGGATTTAGTAAAATTATCTCTCGTATTACTTTTGTTTTTAAATTACACTTGAAACTCTTGAAATTTGATATGCTAATGTGAAAAAAAAACTTATATCTATTTTTTTATGTACAGTTCTTCAAATTTATCTATCAAAATATGACATATGTCATTTTACTTATGTGAATTTTTTTTAACTAAGTTAACATGCTATTAAAGAAAAAACTTATACATATCATATTTTGATAGACAAACTTTAAAAAATAGATATAAAAAATGGATTTAAATTTTCTCCAAAAGAAAAATAAAGTCTCACATATTGGCTAGTTAAGAAAAGTCTAAAGGCTTTATAATATGTGGAGGAAGAAATTACTCTAGACATCTTGGATTTAAATCATTCTGTACGTTCAAGCTTATACACAAGATCCAATTATATGGATCTGCCATACAAACTTGGATCAGGACCATTAAATTATTCTATATGCTTATAAGTATAGTTCTCAAAGTGGGCTAGGAAATAATCCACTTGTAATTTTTTTTTCATTAGTGGTTGGGCTAGAACAACCCATTTATTAAGTAGAGTTGAATTGTTCACTCAGCCCATCATTATTGATACTGCACTAAGTTGACTCCTTACACTTTTTTAAATTAACTTATTTTTAATTTTGAATGATTATTCAAAAATACAAATTTAAATAAAAAAAATTAAGCTCACCCACATCTTGCGTTCATTTATTCTTTTAAAAATTAACCCAGGCAATTAATTTAGAATGATTAACCTCTCTTTTTGTTAATTTTGGCCATACACATTCTAAATGAATGGACAGGGCCGGGAGAGCTTGAGCTCCTACCCCTCTCACAATTCCCACTTTAGTACTTTAAAAAAAAAAAATTATGAGAAGTTATACTGTTCGAAGTAGTCAAATTTTTAGCCACGGTGATCCAAAAACATACGTACCTCTGACTCCAATTCATAAACCGTATTGGAGAGTACCCAATCCGCTTTCCCAACGTTGGAAAAAGGATCCACAAGTATTTTCCGGAAGAACGGGTAGCTCCCATACCGATACAAAAACGACGGCAAATCCGACGGCTCGAGCTCCGGCATTCCAGGGAGCAAGATTTTACTCTCTCTAATAGGAAGCTTCAACTCCCCTCGATGAAGATGATAGTATATACTATTAACAACACAAGATTGCGTCAAAAACGCAGCACACAAAATCCCAAATTTCTGGGCCACATCAAGGGCCCAAGGCATGAAGCTATCATAAACAACACAATCCACAGTAGGAATGCCATTATTAGAGAGCTCCTCAAGAAGGTGACATAGAGTTTGTGGTCCCACTTTCCAGAATCGTTCAATGTGAGCCACTGGGTCCTTAATGGCTTCGGTCACTTCTAGATAGTCAAAACCATCGGAAATGGAATCAAGAGAAATAACGGAGTCGAGCGATTCGAGTTCGTGTCTGGGGATCGTGTTCCAGAAAGAACGTGTTGTAACAAAAGTGGTCTTGACTCCGTGGTGTTGCAAACGTTTGGAGAATTGAAGCATTGGGTTAATGTGGCCTTGGATTGGATAAGCCAATACAAGGCAGTGAGCTTTCCATTGCCTCACCATTATTATGACCAATTTTTTTTTTTTTTATTTGAAGGTAGTAGTATAGTAGTGTGTTGTGTGCATGCTTTTGATTGAATCTTATTGCTTCATATATATAGACTCTAAAGTTGTTCATAAGGGAGCACGTGTGGAAAATAAAAACTATTTCTTAATATCGCTCATCTTTTTGGCGATAAAGACAGTCCATAAAATCGGGTTGCACATTGCTCGGGTCTATAATCCACATAAAAGAAAATAGAATAAAAGTGAACGTCACCTTTTAAAAAACAAATAATAATAATAATAATAGTAGGCAAAATACTATTTGATCCTTGAATTGTTGATCAAATTACTTTAGTCTTTGAATTTGATAAAATTACTATTTAATTCCTAAATTTGCAATTCCGTCAACTATTTAGTCCTCGAATTTAACAAAAATACTATTTAGTCCTCAAATTTGCAACTCTGTTAACTATTTATTCTCCAAATTTGACAAAAATACTATTTAGTCCCAAACTTAATAAAAATACTTTTTGAAGGTAGTAGCGTAGCGTGTCGTCACTGTGGTGTGCATGCTTTTGATGGAATCTTATTGCTTCTTATGGGCATTTGCACGGGTATATACAAAAAAAAAAAATTTATACACAAATTCAACAACTTTTCAAACTATCCACAGATCTATACCATTTTTACTGTGCACCCCCAAAAACGCCATCCGTGAGGGCGTTTTGTTAATTTTTTGGGAAGAAAAACGCCCTCAGTGAGGGGCGTTTATAGGATGGTCAACCCTATAAACGCTATCAGTGAGGGCGTTTTTATCTGAGGGCGTTTTGTTGATTTTTTTACTAGAAAAACACCCTCACTGAGGACAATTTATAGGGTTGACCATTTGACCCTATAAACGCCTTCACTGAAGGCGTTTTTCTAGTCAAAAAATCAACAAAACGCCCTCACGGATGGCGTTTTTGGGGGTGCACAGTAAAAGTTGTATAGATCTGTAGATAATTTTGAAAAGTTGTTGAATTTGTGTATAAATTTTTTTTGGGTATATACGTGTGCAAATGCTGCTTCTTATGTTGTTCACAATTTTTTTTTTAGATAATTATCAATCATGATATTATTTCAGTTTAATCAATAAAAAATAAAATATTTAATTTAGTTCTTAAAAGATGTTATTATTTTTTTGATAAGGATGTTATTTTTTATTTCAATTTGGTCTTTTTAATTTCTTTCGTCAATGTATGTGATAAGGATTAGATTGGGACAAAAAAACATATTTCAAAGACTATATTATGTATTTTTATCTTTCAAGGATTAAATTAGAACAATCTATATCTTTTATAGACCAAATTGGCAATTCTCTCTATTTTAAAAAAATAGTTGTAAACATTGTTACACACTTGAACTATAAAAGAAAAGTAAAAGTTCAGATAATCCATTCAAATTTATAAGATAAATTTGGGATAAAAAACTTATTGTTCTTAGTGTTATTAACAAAATGATTACTTTTATACTTCTTTCATATAGTTTCTTTTAAAAACATGATGAATTAGTCAAAGTTTTTTTATATAGATTATCTGCAAATATTGGATCTAGATACCACATATCTTAGGTCATATTCTTTTAAAAGATTTGAGGAAGGAATGGGTGTCACCTACTTTTCACTTTTTCATTTCGATCAATTTTTAGAAAAAAAAAAGAAAAAAAATACATACAAAATATCTATTATACCCTTTGATTTGATACAATCATAACTTTTTTTCTTTTTATTATTTTAATATAAGGGACAAAGTGGTAATTTTAATACATTATCATTCCCTTTTCATTCCCAATTTTTACTACCAAACACAACAAATGCATTCCATTTCCCTTTTCATTTCTACGTAAAAACGTGCCCTTAGATTTAGAAGCATTTTCTAGTAAAAAAAACTCCACTAGAAAAGAAAAATATAATAATATAAAGCGATTTATTAATTAGACACAACTTTCACAAAAAATACTACCAGAAATAAAATTGGAAAAAAGCCACCACCAAAGTTGAGGACACAAATAGATTTGAAAGATCTATTTATTTTTAAAACTTAAATAACAAAACAAATTAAAAATAGGGAAGATTTTCCTAACTTATTGGATTTGACAACTCGTGCGCGGATTCTCTGCTGTTTAAAGTTGTGCTGTCCGATTTAGTCACAGTTATAACCGTGGCTAACTATTCAAAAAATCGTGGCTAAAAATTTGGCCATAATTATTGATCTCTTGACAACTCCGCTTACATTAAATCTGCAAGAAGAAAAAAATATCAAGACCGAGAGAAAAAGAAGAGAGAAATGAGAGACAAAGAAGAGAGTTGAAAAGAAAATTAAGGTCACACCATGTTATAGAAAGAACTAGGGGTGTTCAAATGATTAAATTGAATGCATGGGAGATCTTATCCAATAGATTTGATTAGTTTGGATTGTATCGGTTGATTAATTTTTTATATAAAGAAAATCTGAAAGTCACATTCATTTTTTCTTAATATGAAACACATTTAAAGTCTTAAATCTATGGTAATCCAAATACAATCCAAATCAAACTACAAAAAAAAAAGTAAAAATTAAAATTAACAATCCGAACACAATTTTAATATTTATTACAAATTCAATATTGAAATTCAGCCATAATAAAATTTATTGCGTTGCGATCCAAAAAATTTGCAAGAGTGATGTTTTCAGTTAAATCCATATGAATTGCAAATACACAACAAACATTTCAATATTGATATGATATGTCTGATCGACCGACCCTTCCGGGTCATAAGCATCTTGGCAGAACGAACGAACGAACGAACCTCTTCGCTCGGTTGTTCCGCCACAGCTGTCAACATCACACAATCATTGCATAACAAAATACCGTTATGCGAGTGTGCCAACCCTCAACCTAGCTCAAATGACTAAACTACCCTCACCATAAGTCTATAAATACCCAAGAACACCCTCAGGTATGACTATTATATTGAATCCATCATATTTCACCTATATATCATCCGTCGTTCTGACTTGGGCGTCGGAGTCCAATCCGAGAGAATCTTCGCCTTAGATTGACTGTGTAGATACTCGGAGCGATCTAGAGATTCGGGAGTTTCACCAAATATATATTACAAACATATATTAATCACTCAACTAGAAAAAAAACTTAATTACTTAAGGTATGAACATAAATTGATTAGATAAACATAAAATAAAATATTTTATTATAATATATATAATATTATTAAATTAATTGAATGGATTATATTAGATTGTCGGTTTTAATCGGATTTCATTGAATAAGATTAATTCGTTTGGTTAGAATTAGATTTGATTGAATTTGAATACCCTAATAACAACGTGTGAAACATAAAAACTGTTTCTTAATTTCGCTCATCTTTTTTTGGTACAATAATTTCGCTCAATCTTTTTCGCGACAATGATAGTACATAAAATTGGCTTTCATTTTGCACGTCTCGTCCACATAAAAGAAACTAGAACAAGAGTGAAATTCTTTAATTTTACTTCAGAGGTTGAGTATTGGTTCCATTTAGATTAATTTTGGTCATCTTATTAATTGAATCGATTATATTACATGGTTAAAAAAGTTTCCAATCAATTCAATACTGAACTTTAGTATATTCTTCCGATCAGTTAATTTTTAATTTATTTAAGATTTGTCTTAACTAATGTGAGTTTTTTATTAATATTAACAAATGATACTATATAATTAAAAGAATGCACTGAAGTTCAATAATATGGTAGTACTAAACTTTTATTCTTAATTTGAATTATATCTGTAAGTAAGTTTTCAATAAAAAAATTGCTATAAGTTATGTAAAAAATTCATCTTTAATATTTTTTTTTCAATTTGAACTATAAAAATAATATTTTAACCATAAACTTGCAATAAAATTAGGGTAAACTATATTTTAATGACATATATGGTTTGAACCTATTTTAATTAGATACCCTTTCGTTTCATTTTTATTAATTGGATATTTTAAACTTTGTACCGTTAATAATTTAGTACCCTATAGTTTAATCCGTTAATTTTCTGTGTCCGATGTACCGCACCCCTCACCCCTACAAAACACCTATGTAGCTAAAGTCTCTCCTACATTTTACGGATATAATTCACCATCTCAAATGTTTCAAGTGGGTGACTGAATTCCTATCTAAATTATGGATTTTGACGGTGAAGACAGATTTTCTTTTGATTTATTAATTCCTATTGTTTTAAAAGGGAAGTTAATTAGCCTTTTCTCTATCAGTTAAAAAAAATATATATCTAACGTTCTCAAAAAAAAAAATCTAACAAGGTGAATATAGGATAAACAAGACGCTGACAATTAAGGGCACGTTTGGTATACCCAAACAGTGTATTATATATAATTTTACGATTTATTAATTCCTATTGTTTTAAAAGGGAAGTTAATTAGCCTTTTCTCTATCAGTTAAAAAAATATATATCTAACGTTCTAAAAAAAAATCTAACAAGGTGAATATAGGACAAACAAGACGCTGACAATTAAGGGCACGTTTGGTATACTTACTAAACAGTGCATTACATGAAATTTTACGATTCTCAAAAAAATTTTATTTTATATATACCAAACACACTTTTTATCATACTTTTTCTCTCAATCTCTCTCCTTACTTTTCACTACAGTACTTTCCTTTATTCTACGGTACTTTACTCTATAATACTTTCTTTATAGTACTTTACATCTGTGCATTTATACCAAGCGTGCTCTAAGGAAATGATGGGGTTGCTGGGATACAAAGTAAGCAAGCAAGAATTGAGGAAATTCAACATTATAATTCAATATAATCTAACATTACAATTTATTCTAACGTTAATATACTTAAGCATAATCATTTCATTTTTACTAATTATGGTTAATTAGGGTTCATTGCTTAATCTTTTTTTTAAATATATTTAAGTTTTATAAATAAGGGTTTATCTAACATGTGTCTTAAGAAAAAATCTTAATTAGAGTACATGTTAGATAAACCCTTATTTATAAAAGAAGAAACCAGCCCTTAATTATTTAGGGCATTTTGATTAACAAAGATTTTGCAGATATTTATTTTATGGAAGGCAATAATCCTAAACAACATAAAATGTTTTTCAGTTTTGGAGGCATGACCATCTGGTGGATTGTGACTTTTTGAGTATGTGGCCACTCCTAAGTGTGAAGGGTCAGATATTATTGATTATGTGTGGTTCAACTTATGACATCAATCTTCCTTTGGCTAATGCTATTATCAATATCATATTATGTACGTATGGCTCAAGTTATATGCCAACAAAAGGTAATTAAGGCAAAGAAAAAACACGTGCTCAGAATTATATTGAGGTTCATATATATTTGCTGAAAGAGAGAAGTCAGCGATTCGTGGGCTCTAGATTCTCTCACTTGTCTATTCTTTCGCAAAAAGAGGATTAGTTACGGCCTACGGGGTAATCCCTCTCTAGCTAAATTTTCTAATTATTTCTTAGATAGATCGTCCCCTCTGACTTTTTTAAGACCACTTTATATATAGTAATATTTATATTAATTACTAGGTTATTTATCACTTTTTAATTTATTAATGTAAAATATTTTTTATATATACATATAATAAATGGTTTAGAGATTTGTTACGGAAAAAATTCGTAGAAAATCTGTAGCTAAAATTGGAGAAAATTAATTTTGTTACAGAAAAATCCGTAGCTAAAATTGAAGAAACTTTTACTGCAGAAAAATCTGTAGCTATTCCATAGCAAAATTTTTGCTACCTTTTCGCGCCAAACTTTTTTACCGAATTAGCTAAGAATTTTTTCGTAGCTAAATCAAGATTTTCTTGTAGTGGACTATCTGTAATTTATGGAAGGAGCATATTTGTGTCCTTAAAATTTGTAATAATTAGACTTGATATATTCTATGAACCGGTACAATATATGAAGGAGAAGATGTTGGAATATGTTTAAATTGAAGAGATGTGTTAATTGAAGAGTCGCATATTTATGTTTATTTATTTGAAGAGTTGGATTATAAATTAATTAATTAATTTATGTATTTATATGAAAATGTTTGTAGGGAGTTACAAATTTAAAACACAAGACTCTTCATTTAAATTAATATAGTTGAGACTTTTGATTGAAGAGACATTATACCAAAATGTATCTCTTCAAAGGCATCACTTCATGGTCTATATAAATTCCTCATCATTCCACAATACATCACATCAAATTCATTGCTTTTATATTTGAGTGCACACAAAGATAAAGACAAATTATCACTTTGTAAATACTATTGTTGTCTTGACTTGAGTATTGGAATGACAATCTATACTCAAGGGTCTTCATTGTATCCTAAAAGAAATTTGCCGGTCTACCTAACTTGCACCCTATATAAGATAGGAATATGTGGGGACAAATTAAACCTAAAGAAAATTGTTGTCCACGCCTTGAAGACATTGTGCATCACTATATTTTCTTCTTATTCTTCATTTCTTCGTATTCTATTCTTCAAAGAGTCAATCCCACCGTAATTAAATTGACGAAATATTATAGTTAAATATATAATTTGATATCATATTCAACATTAAATGTAACATAAATAGTCATATTTATATCTGTTATTAATTATTTGGACATAGCTAAACTGGATGTCAAAATTGATTACAAATTAAAAATTTAAGAAAATAATTAATTAACAGTAAACAAAATTTAATGACCAAATTAAAATATATCTTATAATTTGAAAAGTAAAAGATTCTTTTGCTTTTGCAATAGTTATGGCCATAACAAATAAACTTGTATCAAGAGAAAAAAAAAAAAAACAGAGATCAGAGAGTGGTTCAACTGAGCCTGCAAGTGTACACCAGTTAATTAGGCACGTGCACATTTATTAAACAATACTTAAAACAAAATTGTACCTCCAATAGTGATTCATGTGGTACCGAGGATTTTTGTTGTTAAATTATGTAGTGTTAAATTATTGACTATGACATTTTGGTTCGTATTTTTTGGATTAATTGTAACCATATATGTTTGGATGTAATTACAATCTTTCAATTTTATATTTGTTTGGATTGTAGACATGTGTTAGGCTTTCAAACCTTTTAGGCCTTGCAATTTTATTGGTCATGATATCAAGGCCTAAAAGGTATGTATATACATATATATATGTATGTATATATATTTTTATACGTACTTGAGATATTATTTTAATTAAGCAAAAAGATTTTTGGGTTTTAACTAATTTGTATTGAGCTAACAATGGTCCTATAGAGGGAGAGCTTTCTCTTACAAATGTTTTTTCGTAAATAAAACTCGTATTCAAAACTTTGTTTAATGGAGTATATAAATATACTACTTCAAAAAATTAATAATTACTTGATATATGGGATGTGTTTTGTGAGATGTGATACTAACATTACTATTATCTTATATACTACAGTATATCATATGTCGGGGTTGAATATCATCATTTAATATATTATGATTTCATCATATGATAACATGTGCGATAATACCTTAATAACTTATCACATGAAGGAAAGTATGCTGTATCATACCAATCACACCCTTCAAATCATTAGATTGCATTCATATATTATATTTTGTTTGTAATTAAATATGTTACTGTCTTCACTATGTTATTTGAGTACCATAATTTTAGTTTAAAAGAAGAATACAATATCTTCCTCTATTATTGTTTATATATGTCACGTGGTCAGGATAATTTGAGAACAAGAAATGCTTGTTTGGGATTTGTTGGGAAACAAAAACTCCATCACTAATACACCAATTAATCAAGAAATTCAAACCAATGATAATAAAAAAAAACGTAATTATGAAAAGACAATGAGGAATTTTATATATGGTTCTACTTTCATGTTTGATGAGATTTTTATGATTTTGCTTTCATGATGGTGGCTTCATGTGGAAGTTTTTTCAACTATAAACGTAATTCACCTCATTTCAATGCCGACAAAGAACTCATCTTTTTTCATGATAGTAACATATTTCTCTAACACACCCCATACTTGACACTGCAAAAAAAACCAGCCTTTAATTAGTGACGGTCAGGAATTGCCTCTAACGGGGGATTAGCGACAGTTAACGACAATTCTGACTGTCGTTAGAGGGATTACCGACGGTTGCCGTGATCGTTGTTATCTACATCGTTGTGCTGGTGACCGACCGTCGCTAAAAAGTGCGGTTGTTTTAAAGAACAATGCCCTCCCAACGGTTGCAACTGTCGCTAAAATATAAACATAACGACAATGACCAGTCATAGAAAAAAAAGTATTTAAATAATGTCTATTTGAATTCCACAAATTTTATGTCATTAAATATTTCATTGACCAATTAAGAGACTTTTTTTTTTAAAAAAAAAAAAAGGAAAACCATTCAATCCAAACTATATTAGGTGACCTCAATCCAAATTAAACTAGCCATAATTAAATAGCATGCAATACTTTATTTCCAAGCTCAAACACAAAGGAGTGCGTCGTAGCTCACAGCAAACGCAAAACTTTATTACATCTTTGTAAATATAGATTAGCAACATAAATATATTTAAAATAAGATAAAATATATTAGCGTCACTTAATTCATAAAGTGATCGAGAAAGGCTATATTTATTGTTGTTGAACATTTTTATTCCGAACCAACCCAGCCACAAATTCTTCAATATTTTGATCAGAACTCCCTCCTTCATCAACAACATTTCTAGCCATATTCTTCCAATACATTGCATTCTCCTTCATCTCTTTCCCTCTTTCACTCTCCATTATCTCCTTCACACATTCCTTCACTTCTTCCCTCGTAAAACACCCTTTCTCATCAACACGTGCTCTAATTCCAACCTTCCAGAAGTTCATAATGAGCTTCGCATTCGTTCTCTGATCTGTCCATTGTGGGACCCCCACCATTGGGACCCCCAAGCACAAGGCTTCCAACGTGGAATTCCAACCACAATGTGTGACGAAGCAACCCACAGCTTCATGTGATAGCACTTGTAGTTGGGGACACCATTTGACCATTATGCCCTTCTCAGAAGCCATGTTTGAAAAGTCTTCTGGAAGTTTGGACTCTTCGGATGCCCTTACGACCCATAAGAAATAGCAATCGCTTTGTATTAAGCCCCAAGCCATTTCCTCCATTTGCTTCTCATTGAGAGCGGCTAACGTCCCGAATGAGACATACACGACGGATCGTTTTGGCCTATCGCTGAGCCATTTCATGCATGCTTCATCTTCGTCGTTTAGGCTTATGCCGTAGTGTGTGTCGTTTTGGATTCGTTTGTCTAAGAACATTGATGGCACACATGGTCCTATTGTCTTCAATGGCCAAATCTTCTTTAGCCATTCCACTACCTGAAAGAAATTTTCATTGTCAAATCACAAATATACTTGACTCAAGAAGAAGAAGAAAATTGATTGGTTGCTAAAATCAGATAACTTCAAGTATTATTATTATTTTTCTAGAATTAACTCATGGTTTTAAAGAAAGCGAAATCAAGTGATTATTAATGAATGATGGTGGAATAGTAATGAATTGAGAAGAGGGAGAGTTCTCAACCCATTTCATATAATTTAAGAGTTACAATGATCAATGAAGTGAAAAAGGAATGAAAAATAAAACTATTTGATATTACCCTTGTTAAACAAGAAAAATAATTGTTTGATAAAGTCCTTCTAAAACATATTTTTAAAAGACACTTTATATCTTTCAATGCAATTTTATATAAATCCCTATTTTAATTTATCTTTTACCAATAAAATTAGAGAGAGTAATTATTTTAGTCCATTAAAAATACATTTTGTCTCAGTTTAACTCTGGCAAATATTTAGGCCAAAAAAATAAACTCTGACAGATAGAAATGTCAAATTTGACCCTAAAAGTTGCAATTTGTTTTAATTACGTTAACTATTAGAAATCTTTTAGATTAAAGTGAGACAAATTACATCTTTCAAAAATTAAATTGAAATAAAATATATTTTTGAAGGACCAAAATGATAATTCACTCGTTAAATTCTAAACTAATAAAATTACTCGACTACATTTTTAGCTGAAAATGAGTATAAGTTGAATTACCTCTTGTTCTAATTCATAAAACGAGTTGGCGAGAATCCAATCAGCTTTCTCAATGTTGCTAAACTGATCCAAAACCATCTTCAATATCACAGGATACGACTCATGTCTATACAAAAACGACGGCAAATCCGACGGTTCCAGTTCCGGCAACGCGGGAAGGGAAACCACCGCGCCATCTCCCTCCGAAACGGGGAGTTTCAACACTTTCCTCTGCGCATGAAAATATATGCTCTTCACAGCACAAGACTGTGTCAAGTACGCAGCAGAAAGCAGCCCAAACTCCTGGGCCACATCCACGGCCCAAGGCATGACCGAGTCATACACGACGCAGTCCACTGGACCCAGCTTGCGAAGAAGTTGGGCCAGAGATTGTGGGCCCAGACGCCAGAAGCAGTCCAAGTGGGTCTCGAAGCTGGCTCCTTCTTTGAACCCTCCTTCCTCGCCGAACCCATCTGAGATGGTCTCGAATGTGATGTGGTTGGACTGGGAGGAGAAGTTTTTAAGAGGGAGTTTGTTGAAGAAGTTGGAGGTGGAAACGAGTGTGACTTTTACTCCTTTTTGAACTAATCGTTTTGAGAATTGGAGCATCGGGTTCACGTGACCTGTTGCTGGGAAGGCTAGGACTAAGCAATGGGCTTGGGCTTGGGCTTCTCCCAGCTTCTCCATTGTCAATCAAGCCTCTTAGATGTGTGTGTGTATATATGGATGGATGGATGTCTATGCATTCATGTGAATCGGACAAGTTATTACAATAAACTCAGTGGAGATGTTAAAAGGTAGGAATTCTAGATGAAAAATGTTGCATACTTGTAGTTAAGAGTTAATGAATTAATTAAGTATTTAATTAATAATTTTTTTATTTAATTATATTATTTTACAGAAAGAAAATTTGTATGATCAGCAAAAATGGGGGTTTAGTTTTCGCTAAGAAGCATGTCATCGACTATTGTAGGTAGCATTGTGTCATTTTAAAACCAAATAAAAAAAGCACTACGCTGACTTGAAATTATATATAGATATTTAAATTTGGTAAAAGTAACTTTCCTAACCCCAACGTTTGGGGGTCCTGTCAGTTTTGCCCCTAACGTTTTTTCGCTGTCAATTGTACCCCTAACGTTTTACGTTTCTGCCAATGTCACCCTTTTCACTAACACCGTCAAATATTTAACATTTTTTGCTGACGTGGCATCCTATGTGGCAAAACGTTTCTTTTTTCTGTCAATTGTAACCCTAACGTTTTACATTTCTGCCAATGTCACCCTTTTCACTAACACCATAAAATGTTTAATAATTTTTGCTTACGTGGCGTCCTATGTGACAAAAATATCTGACTTGACATATTTTTTTCCACACCAGATTTTTTACTCATCTTTTTCCCATCAAAATCATGTCGTTTTAGCCTCATCATATTCCTTTTAAAATATAACTCAAACGTACATGCCATTTTGCAGACAAAAACATTGGAGACGTTATCCATTCTCTACTTTGTTGGAGACGTTACCCATTCTCTACTTTGTCGGAGATGTTACCCTAAAATAGAGAATGGATAACGTCTCCGATGTTTTTATGAGCAAAATAGCGCGTGCGTTTGAGTTATATTTTAGAAGGAATAGACTGAGGTCAAAACGACACAACTTTGATGGGGAAAAGATGAGTAGGAAATCTGATGTGGAAAAAAAATATACCAAGTCAGATATTTTTGCCACATAGGATGCCATGTAAGCAAAAAATTATTAAATATTTGATTGTGTTAGTGAAAAGGGTGACATTGACAGAAATGTAAAACGTTAGGGTTGCAATTGATAGAAAAAAGAAACGTTTTGCCACATAGGATGTCACGTCAGCAAAAAATGTTAAATATTTGACGGTGTTAGTGAAAAGGGTGACATTGGCAGAAACGTAAAACGTTAGGGGTACAATTGACAGCGAAAAAACGTTAGGAGCGAAACTGACAAGACCCCCAAACGTTGGGGTTAGGAAAGGTACTTTTACCTTTAAATTTTATCCTGCATATTACGATATTTATTTGTATCAATGTTATATTGTTATTTATGTCACTGAAAATCCTCGAGAAATTTGTTAGAAATATATTATAAATTTGTTTGATATAAATAAAATATATAGTAAAAAGTACACATATGATTAATTATGAGTAAAAAATATAAAAAATTATATATTAGTACTACCAATCAATAATAAAAAAAATATAATTTTTTTGGCTTGAAATAAAAATAAAAAATAAAATAAATTTATATTAAAAAATTTTCATAACACACAACTAAATAATAACTTCACCATTTTTGTTTGTTATAATTACTTTCGATATGGATAGCATATAAAATTTGACATTCTTTTGTAATTGAGGAACAAATGGGGCCACAAATTAGCCACAAGACAAGTTGTTAACATTATTGTTTAGATTCAAATTCTGGTGCCCAAAGCAGTTACGAAGAATCACATGTGTAATTATCTATAATAAGTTTTCAGAAATTACTATAAATAACGTTGAAATGAATAAAATGTTTTCTTTATAAAATTGAAGATTTTGAGTGACGAGAATATATAAATAAATCATAATTACATCTGCGATATATCCTAACCCACCTTAAATTTAAAATAAACCAGATTAAGAGATATGGATGTTTGAATGAGTTTGAAATCACAAACATAACATTGAAATTTCAGATCTGATAGGTAAAATAGCAAATGAACAAGACTCATATTCATATGAGAGATCAAGCAATCAAATCAGATAAGCAAATGAAGAAGAGGATTGGGATCGATCGGCTCAAATCAACAAAAGTACTAACCTGGAGATTGTGGCTCGTCGATCGCTAGTTCGCTACGGCCGGCCGGCGCTACGAGTCTGGCTCACGGACTCACGGCGGAGCTCCGATCGAGGCTTCGTGTGCGTGAACAACTCCGATGAGTGTTGCGCGCAATCCGCAAAGGGAGAAGAGAAGAGAATGAAGACACGGGTCTTTTGGCAAAATACGAAAGGGAAATTATATATAGGTCCTTCAATTTTAATTTAATTATAGTTCTTCGCTCTATAAAATAATATTTCGTACAGGGGACAGAGATATATATACCGATATTCAATAGGTTTTTGGTCAAATCTTCACTGATGTTAAAAACCAATTTGTCAAGTGTGATTAAGACTAGCAGAGAATTGGCACTTTAATCCCCTATTTTGAATTAGAAAAAATTAAGATGATGTTTCTGAGGTATATTTTATGAATTAAGGTGATGTTTCTGTGGTATATTTTATGAATTTTTATCCATTTTTTTTAATGATTGATTATCATAATTTGATCTTTTATATTCTCTTTTTATGATTGATTATATAAATTTTTTTTGTCACGTATATTTTTTTTAAGAGGCAACATACTATTTAGTAGAGCTGTCAAAATGGGTCCAACCCGGTGGGTTGGCCCGTTTAACCCACCAATTTGGTGGGTTGGGTTTCAAAATCTCAACCCGTTTATTAAACGGGTTAGAGGAACCCGACCCACATAACCCACCGGGTTAGGTGGGTTGGCTCGCGGGTTAGGTGAGTTGGCCCGTAACCCACCTAACTTAAAAAAAAATTAAAAAAAAAACATAATTTCTAATCATGTTTCTTTCTTTTTGTCATATTTTAATTTTTCACCATATTTGCAGTAGCCAGGAGGAAAAGAAATGAGTAATGTTGTGATATTTTGACTATGTTTCATACTTTCATTGTTCTATTTTTAACTATTTGTGAGTGGAATGATGAATGATAAATCTTTTATTTTATTTTATCATATAAAATTTCTTACTTCATAAAATAAATGTACAAAAAAGTATAGGTTTCTTTTTTTAAAAAAAGTTAGAATTAAAAAAATTAAAAAAAATTTCAAAAAAAAAAGGTGGGTTAGGTGGGTTGGCCCGACTCACCACCTTGGTGGGTCGGGTTGGGATTCCTAACCCATTTAGCGGGACCAACCCGAGTGGGCCAACCCGTCACGGGTTCAACTCATGGTGGGTCAACCCGTGTGGGCCGGGTTGGCCCACTTTGACACCTCTACTATTTAGTTCCTGCATTGTTGGTCAAACTATTATTTAGTCTCCGAATTTATTAAAAATACAATTAAATTCCTGAAATTTGTAATTATGTCAACTATTTAGTCCTCGAATTTGTAACTGTGTCAACTATTTAGTCCCCAAACTTGACAAAAATACTATTTAATCCCGAATTTGCAACTCTGTCAACTCTAACGGGTAACAGTCAAGAGACTAAATAGTTGACAGAGTTGCAAATTCGGGAATTAAATAATATTTTTGTCAAGTTGAGGCTAAATAGTTGACATAGTTACAAATTCGGGGACTAAATAATATTTTTGTCAAATTTGGGGACTAAATAATTGATATAGTTACAAATTTCGGAGACTAAATAATATTTTTTATAAATTGAGAGACTAAATAATACTTTAACTAATAATTCAATAATATTTTACCTTTTTTATTATTAGAGAACGTTACCGCAACTACCAATAACTTTACATTAATTTAATCTTTTGAATTTGCCTTGAAGAAAAATAGTAAGGATTGGGGGCCCACATGAGACAATTTGTCTCTAGAGTGTAGGGGTGGGAATTGTTTCCAGACTAAAAAAACTATTAAAAAGACAAAAAAATTAAAAAAATTATATATATATATATATATATATATATATAAAATAAAAAAACACTACACACTATCTAGATAATTTTTAAATAAAAGAAAAAGATATACAAAATATAACTTCAAATTAGAAAAATAAAATAATAGATAAATCATTCAAAATATTTATATATATATATATATATATATATAATGCATATATTCAAAAAATACATAACTCAAATATTAAAAAAATTTATTTAGGATGGAAAAAAAAGAGAAAAATGAATATTTATGATTTATTTAACAACAATTTTTGTTTTGTGTTTTTAAAAACAGTTTTCAAATTAATTTTTAAAAACAACTTTTGGAAGAACAAAAATTTAAAAAGTTTAGGGACTAAATTAAAATTTTGTGTAGAATTTAGGGACATAAAAGATACTTTTGTTCTAATAAAAATAGTATAAGTTTTTTGCTTATAAACACATTTGTTTGATATGCCTAAAAAAACTAAAAATAAAAGTAGAAAACAACTTTTACTTATTTTTTTATTTTTAAAAACATAAATCTATTTTTAATTTCTAAGAACAATTCTAGAAAACAAACTTGTGAAGCAGTTTTTTATTTAAATACACAAAATAATTTTAAAAATTATTGTCAAAAAAGCCCTTATTTTTTTCTTGTTCAGAAGAATTTCTGAAAGGTTAATAGTGCATGAAAGTGACTCAACATTAACCAAAACGTACGTGCGTGAAGATGAAGAAAATTAAGCCAAAAATCAATCGAAGAAGATGAATGAAGATAAAGAAAAGCAACATGTGTTACAATTAATAATTTAACAAGAACAAACTTTAGAAAGTAGAATAACTTAAATTACATGAACACAAATCTCTCGTTCTTCATTTTACATGGAATTATTTTAACTCATTATCTATATAGCTACCCCTTTTTTTTGGCATTTTGTATTTTCTAATGCCTATTCATAGAAACATATGTATGAAGCATGCATATTCACCAACATGATACTTCCTTAAAAGTGACATACATAGCAATTACCAAATGGATTAAAAGTCATCATTAGTAATTAGGAGCGAATTAATGCAGCCACAAACTCTTCAATGTTGTTATCAGAACTCCCTCCCTCATCAACCACATTTCTAGCCATATCCTTCCAAAACATTACATTCTTCTTTATCTCAATCCCTCTTTCACTACTCTCCATAATTATCTCCTTCACACAATCTCTCACTTCTTGTCTCGTGAAACACCCTTTCTCGTCAACTTGAGTCGTGATTCCGATCTTCCAAACATCCTTAATAAACTTCGCATTCGTGTTTTGATCTGTCCACTGTGGGACCCCCACCATTGGGACCCCCAAGCATAAGGCTTCCAGCGTGGAGTTCCAACCACAATGTGTGACGAAACAACCCACGGCTTCGTGTGATAGCACTTGTAGTTGGGGACACCATGTGACGATTATACCCTTCTCTGATGATGACGTCATCTTCGTGAAGTCTTTCGGGAGTTTTGACTCTTCAGATTCCCTCACCACCCATACAAAATAGCACTCGCTTTCTCTTAAGCCCCATGCCATTTCCTCCATTTGGTTCTCACTCAGATTTGCTAAGCTTCCAAATGAGACGTAGACGACTGACCGTTTTGGCTTTTCGTTTAGCCATTTCATGCATGCTTCGTCGTTTGGCTTGAACATGCTTATGCCATAGTGAGTGTCGTTTTGAATTCGTTTGTCCAAGAACATTGATGGTACCGTTGGTCCTATTGTCTTTATTGGCAAAATCTCCTTCATCCAGTCCACTACCTGAGAGAGGAACTTAGTTTCATCATTTTCAGATTTATTGATTACTACCAAGAAAATTAATTAACTAGTAGTTTCTTCCAAAAGACTAAAATAAGACTAAATTACTGTTTTATTTTGAACACACAAAGATTTTACTTTTTTCAATTTATTAATACTTAATCATAAAAAATATTAAATTTAAATCTAAAAAAATTTCACCTATTCCAATTTAATTCTTAAACTCTAAAATCTTAAATTTAAACACAGGGACCAAATTGTAATGTAATATGTATCTTTGTGATTAAATTTAATATTTTCATGGATATTTATATCTTACATCCTACAATAATATCATAGACTTTTTGCTCAAAATATGGTTTTCAATCGACTTTAAACTTGTGATCCATGTTTGACCGGAATTTGAATTTGAATTAGTAATTTGAGCCATTCGCAATGATTACTGAAGTGATTAAAAAAGAAAGAAATTATTAAGATAGAGATTAATGAATTAATTACCTCTTGTTCTAATTCATAGAAGGTGTTGGCAAGAACCCAATCAGCTTTCTCAATATTAGAAAACTGAGCCACAACGATGTCTCGAAACATCGGATACGATTCATACCGATACAAAAACGAAGGCAAATCCGACGGTGCAAGAAGCGGCAAACCAGGTAACGAAATCCCCACTCTCTCCTCCTCGTCAAGAGGCAGTTTCAAGCGCTTCCGTTGGGCATGAATGTAAATACACCCCACGGCACAAGGCTGCGTGAGAAACGAAGCACACAACAACCCAAGCTCCCTCGCAACATCAAGAACCCAAGGCAAATGCGAATCGTACACCACACAATCCACGCGCGTCCCACGCCCCTCAAGCTTCCGAATCAGCTCCGACAGAGAGCGTGACCCCACGCGCCGGAAGCTTTCCACGTAGGCGTCGAAGCTCTCTGCTTCGTCGTACCCTGCTTCGTCGTACCCGTCCGAGATGGGTTCGAGTTGGAGGTTGTTGTTGTTGGAAGATATGTCTTTCACGGGAATCTTCTTGAAGAAGAAGATGGAGGAGACGAGCGTGACTTTCACGCCTTTTTGCCCCAAACGCTTTGAGAATTGAAGTAATGGGGTTATGTGTCCTTGTGCTGGGAAGGCTAAGACCAGGCAGTGACCTCTTTTCTGGTTCTCCATTGTTAATTAACGATGTCTCGATCTTAATTATAGGTATGTGTACGTTTATGAATTATATATATATATATATGATATATCCTTCTGCTGCAAGTATATATGTGATATATCCTCTTTTTGCCTTTTGAATTAGAGTCAAACTTGGTGCCCAAGGGACGAAGAAGAATCAAATATTTATATTTTTATACTTCTCACTTATGAATTATTAAATTATTAAATGTTCTCGGCCGCCGGTGGGGGCCACAATTGACCCAAGGAGTCCAAGTAAAGGGAAGTGTCCAATGTCCAAAGCGTCAATAATTTTGTTTCACACGACATCTTTGAAAGATACTGGTTAATGAAAAAAAAGAGAGGATAATTTTTTTATTAAATAAATTTAATTTTTATAATGTGACGAAATTATATTTTTATTTTTATTTTTTATTATTTTTATTTAATTTTTATTTTTAATATAAAAATAAAAATGTTATTATACTCACTTTATTGACATGACATTTTTATTCTTTCATCTTTTCTTTTTACCAAGTCTAATTTCTTTTTTTTTTTGTCAATACAGTCTAATTTCTTTACCAAAGCATAAATTATATATGCAGTTCTTTAAATTATCGATTATATTTACATTTTTAATAGATAAACTTAAATACATTAATTATTCTTATAAATTAGCCATATAAATTAAATTTAACGTCTCAAAATTAATCTTGAAATGCAAGTTGAACTCGTCTCTTATCAAACATTGACTATGACATATGTTTCTTTTCTTTCTTGTACCTTTTTTATGTCTATAAAAAAAAGATTGACATATGTTCATGGGAGTACTAGCTAGTCTCATCACAGTTCTTATTATTATTAGCTATATATCAAATATAGTCGGTGAATAATTTTTTATTCAATGATTTGTCTAACCTCTTCTTACTCGATAAGTTTCAATATTGTTTCAGAAACAAATCGGATCTTACCATGGTAGTCGGTGGTGGTGGTAGCTGACGGTAGTAGTAGTAGTGTAGTAGGTGGTGGTGATGGTGGTAGATGTGAAAAATAAGAAGGGTAAATGAGTTTTTTTTTTTCTTGATTTTACATAAGTAAAGCTACTTTACATCAATTTTTTGAAAGAAAAATATTGTTACAAAATCACTTTAAATGTAAAGCTAATTTACAAAACTTTAAAGTATACCGAACACATTAATTCATAGAAAACTCTGCCATTTTATTTTACGTACTCAACTTAATTTATATTGTACCAAACGGGGTCTAAATAGGATAAGATTTGATTCTAAAGATTAAAATATATTTCAGTTCATTTGAGATCATAAGAAAAAATTGTTTATTATACTAGCAGGCAGGCTTTAGTAAATCTAAGTGATTGGATTTTTTTTAAAAAAAAGATAAAGTTCTTATATTTTTATTATAATTAAAATTTTTTTTCAACGTTTATATAATTTATATTTTTTTTTATAATTAGTTATGTAAAATGTGATGTTCAATATTCTTTCTCTATCATGTATGATTAGTCATGCAAAAACTTTTTTGCTATTACTATCTTTATTTGTATTAGGTAACCTTATTGCAAATATACTAAGAATCTTATCTTATTAAGTTTAGTCCCCCTTTTTTTTTTCAAGTTAAGGGATTAAATTACCAATAAAAAAAGGTTAAGAGGAAAAAATTAAAACTATGGTCAAAGACAAGGGACCAAATAGAAAAAAAAGGTCAAGTGACAAAATAAAATTAAAATCAAAGTGAAGGGATCAAATTGAAAGAAAAAAAATCTAAGGCACAAAAGAAAAAAAATTAAATGAGACAAAATTAAGGGACTAAATTAAAGAAAAAATATTGGGACTAATTGAAATTATTACACTCAAAATTAAAGGACCAAATGGTCTTTTTATTTAGTACTCTCTTGATTGAATTTGAAAGTACCCTACACAAAAAGATAACAAATACTTTTCAATAGTACATTGACACAATGACTCTTGAATCAAAATTTAGAATAGTTAATTATAATTAAACTCTATTGTTATGAGCGAAGAACTAATCTCGCCACAAATTCTTCAATATTCTTATCGGAACTTCCTCCCTCATCAACAGCATTTCTAGCCATATTCTTCCAATACATTGCATTCTCCTTCATCTCTTTCCCTCTCTCACCCTCCATTATCTCCTTCACACATTCCTTCACTTCTTCTCTCGTAAAACACCCTTTCTCATCAACACGTGCGGTGATTCCAATCTTCCAAACATCCTTAACAAACTTGGCATTTGTGTTTTGATCCGTCCATTGTGGGACCCCCACCATTGGAACTCCCAAGCACAAAGCTTCGAGTGTCGAATTCCAACCACAATGTGTGACGAAGCAACCCACAGCTTCGTGTGATAGCACTTGTAATTGGGGACACCATGTGACCAATAAGCCTTTCTTTGACATTGTCTTTGTGAAGTCTTTTGGGAGTTTCGACTCTTCGGATGATCTTACGACCCATAGAAAATAACACTCACTTTCATTTAAACCCATACCCATTTCTTCCATTTGGTTCTCACTTAATGTTGCTAGGCTTCCGAATGAAACATAGACGACGGACCCTTTTGGCTTGTCATCGAGCCATTTGATGCATGCTTCTTGGTCATTGTTGTTGAAGAGACTTATGCCATAGTTTGTATCATCTTTAATTCTCTTGTCCATCAACATTGATGGAACTGTTGGTCCTATTGTCTTCAATGGCCAAATCTTCCTCATCCATTCTACTACCTGAGAAATTAGAAGAAAATTAACCAGTCACGTACTCCAAAATGGCCAAAATCATATTACTTCAAGGAGATATATGTTGGGGGTAAGCATATATATATATATATATATATATGTTTAATTTTTATTTTTTTAAAATGTTGGTTAATTGTATAAGTTATAGTTTGAGATTATGGGAATACAGCTATCTCCGATGGGAGACTCATTAACTAAATTTAGGTGTGCAATCCGAATTGAGTTCGAATTAGTCAGGCCAAAACATAAAAAACCGGGCAGACAAAAAAATGTTATAGTTTGACTCAATTTAAATAACTTTACTAATGGAGGTGCTTGAGATTACTTCATTGAGAACCAAGCTGCTTATTTTTTTAAAAAATAATTATGAATGAAGTAATTTGACAAAATTTCAATTAGAGGCAAATATTTAGCTTTATATTTGGAATATAGGCTAAAAATTAAAACTTTTACTTTTAGCAAAAGAACAAAGGATAAAAGTTAAATATTTTAGGAAAGAAATACTCCTATATTTACTATTTAAATAACATTCATAGTAAATTGAATTTAAACATACTCTTGTTGGTAATTTGATAATTAAAAGTACTTTCTGTATAATTAAATTCATTAAACTCATTATTAACTGTCTCTCTCTCTTTTACAAAACTTTTCTTGAAATTCTATTTGAGAATACAAATATTTGAAATAAATAAATTTGAAAAACAATTGCAATTAAACAGGCTCTAAACCAATCTCCAATAGGTCAAAATTACTCATTTAAAGATTATTTCCTTTTGGTAATATAAGGAAGAAATATCATTTGGGAGTTCTTGTGAAAAGGGAGCCCACCCACAATATGTGTAGAAAACCCCTCAATTTAAAGAAAAAAAAAATATAGAAATGAATGAATGAAAGGATCTAGTGCTTTACAGAAAAATAAAAGAAATTACCTCTTGTTCTAACTCATAAAAAGTGTTGGCAAAAACCCAATCAACTCGATCAATATTAGTAAACTGATCCAAAGCCCAGCCCAAGAATCTCGGATAGGACCCATATCGATACAAAAAGGAAGGCAAATCCGAATCTGCAAGGAGAGGCAAAGCAGGCAGTGAAATCCCAGATTCCTTCTCCTCCTCCGTTAGAGGCAGCTTCAACAAATTCTGATGCACATGGAAGAATATAGCACAAACAGCACAAGGCTGAGTGAAGAACATAGCACTAAACAACCCAAGCCCCTGGGCCACATCATGGGCCCAAGGTAAGTACGAGTCGAAGACTATGCAACCCACAGGCAAGTCCGAGCCCGCCCCGATCTTCTGAACAAGCCCAGAGAGCATTCGGGGGCCCACAAGCCTGAAGGTGGTCCATGTACGAATCGTAGGTGCCTGCTTCGACGAAGCCTCCTTCGTCGAACCCATCGGAGATGGTCTCGAATGTGATGGGGGCATTATTGGAATTAGAAATAAGGTGTTTGTCTGGAAGGTTCTTGAAGAAGGAGATGGTGGAGACGAGCGTGACTTTCACGTGCTTTTGAACTAGACGTTTTGAGAATTGAAGTGCTGGGGAGATGTGGCCTTGTGCTGGGAAGGCTAAGACCAAGCAATGAGCTAGGAAGTTTGTGTTTTGGTTCTCCATTTTGGTAAATGTGTGTGTGGTTTCCAACATGTTCTTTCATGTGTGAAAGATGTGGTTACTATTTATTCGTGATTATTCGTGATTATTCGTGACTTGACTAAGACTTGTTTGTTATTTTATTATATAAATTGTAAAATGCAGCTTTTATTCTTGAACTTGTGCCGCAAGTATGTATAGGGTTAGATTAATTAAAAGCAAGTAGGCGTCATCATTCAACTTGCTTTATTTATACAAGTATTTTTTGTCACGTGTTTTATTTATATTAGAGAATTTCATAGCACGCACATAAGAAACTTCACATAAGTTTAGTCCCAACTAATTTTGTTTTTACCCAAATTTCATGTAAATAATTAACAATATATGAAAATTGACTCCCCTGGACTCTGATTGTGATATCAAATCATATATTTAACAACGAAATTCTGTTAAATTTAGTCATAATTTTCAATATATCACTAAATGATTAAATTAACGAAAAAAATTATAATTATATATATAAATAATTTCACATTGTAATCAATATAACAAAGCCCAAAAATATTGATTAATGTATTGATTGAGAAAAAAGATAAAACTAATTACAATTTTAAAAGAGCATGGCTTTCAAAAAATTGACTAAGGGCATGTTCTTTATGAAAAAAAATATGAAGAAAATGAGGAAGGAATAGGTGGAACTCAGTTACTTTTTCACTTTTTTATTTTCATCAACTTTTTAGAAAAAAAGAAAATACAAAATACAAAATGGAAAAAACTAAGGTAAAGTTGCTTAGGTGCTTGCTATAAAGTTCACTAATCATAAACATTATTTATATTCTCTCTCCTATTTGATTGGTTATGTAATTTATTGTTTTTCATTTTCTCTCTCTACCATGATTGGTTGTACAAAAATTTTTTGCCACGTGTTTTAATTATATTGGTGAACTTTATAGCAAGCACCTAAATACCTTTAGCTTAGTTTAGTCCATACAAAATGTATATTATACTATTTGATTTGACACAATCATAATTTTTTTTCTTTTTATTATTTTAATATAAGGGACAAAATGATAATTTTAATACATTTTCATTTCCAATTTTTACTAACAAATATAATAAATTCTCTTTTTATTTTTATTTCTACGTAAATACCCTAAATAATCGGTTGCTTTTATGTTTTCTAGCTACTGATGTATTATTGTTGGTTTGGGATGTGAGTGTGACACAAAAGGCTTAACGCGAGGCGGCTAGATGGTGACCGCATATGGCGGTCTAAAAAAAAAATGGTCAAACTTGGAGCTCACGCAGTACTAAACCCATATAATTTTCGTTATCTTTATTTTTTGGTATCTCGAATTGGCCCAAGACCCAACCAGACCATGCAAAGCGCAAACGTCTATCAAACTTCTTTTATATATATATATATATATATATATATATATTAACTTCTCAGTGATAGTAACTATAATGTCAAGCTTAATGAGTGAATCATCTTGACCAAAAAAAAAAATTGAATGAATCATCTCTAGTTTAAATTTAGTGGAATTTGTACTGTTTCCTGTTTTACACATTAGTTAGTATATTAATTAGGAAAAAATTTAGATCTATTTCTTTATCTCCATTACATCCAGTTCTCCAATATAAATATGATACGTGGCAAAAAGTGTTTAAATGACCAATCAGAGTAGAGAGAGAATATAGAAGATCAAATTTTATATAATCAATAATAGAAGAGAGAGAGTGTAAATACAATATATGATTGGTAGAATTGGATGTAATGAACATAAGTTTTTTTTATTAATTAATATGTAAAACGATAATTTTTTTATATTTTAATTTGCAAACGGATTAACATGTAAAATAATAAATTACACGATCAAACTTTATCAAATTCAAACTTTAGATAATCTGATCTAATAATGTCATGCTACCTTTTATTAAGGGTGTGCAAAACCGATCCAAATCGAATCAACTGATCCAATCCAAATCAAACTAATCAAAACTGACTACATAATCGGATGGATTGGTTTATTTTTTTGACAACCGATTTGGTTTGGTTCGGTTGATGAATGAGGTCCAATCCCAACCGAACCGAACCAAACTAACCGATTATAATTTTTAAAAATATAAAAAAATATTTTGTGATGTTGCTTTTTATGATTCTATGATGTTGGATTGTAATTTTAAGTTTGTAATGTTAAAATATTGTACTAACAACTTTAGTTTGTTTTTTTTTTTGGATAAAAACAACTTTAGTTTGTTGGTTTCCATGGTTAGGATTAGCTATTTTTATTTTTTAGGGTTTAAATTAAAAAGAAAAAATAGTAAATTTTTTTTTTTAAAATTTTGTCAAAAACCAGTCAAAACGAACCGAACCAAACCAACTATAATCAATTCGGTTCGGTTGACGTCCAAAAAGCAGATTGGGTTTGATGACTTTTTTTAGTCATCGGATTGAATTTGTTCGATTATCTAAATCGTCCAAATCAAACCAATCCGTAAATTTGCTCACTTTACCTTTTATAAGTGTTTCTTTTGTCTTTAGGAAGAAATAAGGAACTTGGCTTTCTCCATAATTAATAGGCACTTGTCTTAAACAATTTATGTATTACTAAGTTTAAATCATTAAACTCTTTCTCAGAAAAAAATATTTATATTAATGTCCACTCATCACTTTATAAAATGAGGATATGAAAAAATGACATCGCTTTCAATGATAGATTAACATTAATATTACATGTGACATGTCATGTTATCATTTGAAAATAAAATTGATTGCAATTTGAAATTTTTGAGACGAATCAGACCGCAAAAAACATTAGGGATGAAATTAAAAATTGGTGTCAAGTTTATAAACAAAAATATAAGTTTGACAAATATCAAATTTAGTCTCTAAAATATAACTTGTACCACAAAATTACGTCCCAATATCTTGAAAACCTTTGATGAGAAACATGATCTACCACATGCCAACTATCTTGAAAACTCATTCTTACTAATCACTGTTTCGCCTGTCTTATAACGAGAATTAAGAAAAGTTGAGCATATGTAAAATCACAGGACCACTAAAACATCAGACATAACACAAGTCAATATAATTGCACAAGTCAGTATAATTCCACAAGTCAGTATAATTCATCCTCATATTGTTCCTAAAGTTTTGAGATACAACCACTAGATATCAAATTAGGCCAGCCCGTGAGCAACACCAGCAGTAATAAGTGCACCTGAAATCAACGATCAAAGGTCAGTACTTTAAACTAAACAACAACAATCAATTGGCTATATGGATCAAGTGACGCCAACGTGTTTTGTCTTTACTCATTTCAACGGTCAGTACTTTAAACTAAAGAGATCAAAGGTCAGTACTTTAAACTAAAGAGATCAAATTTCATAAGATTAAATTGCATTTGACTGACAATATGTTTTATATATATGTACATGAAAGAGAGGATTCTTGAAAGATTGAAGCAATGGTTGAATTCTCTGTAATAACCATAAGCTATATATTTCTGGATAACAGTGGAATCATTAATTTAAAACTTCATATTTGGTGCTGGGGAATATTGCATCAAAGTTCAATGAAACGCCGTCGGTGTTGGCCTTGACGTTTCAATTACCATAGGTAAATTGTAATATGTTAGAATAAAATCTTGCATGGACGTTAGAAATTAATCGACCCTTTACAACAATATTTAATTAATTAGCAGCATAAATTGATGAGGTATGAAATCCCAATGAGCTGCAAATTAAATGCTTCAGGAGACTGGTTGAATATATAGCAATGGTTGAACACCCAGAGAATTCTCCTAATTCTCCACCCAGATATGATTGAAAGAGATCTCTGGGAGAAAGACAGAATTCTTGAAAGAGAGGAATTTGACACTACCATTCTCTGTAATAAACTTAGGAGTAGAGAAACTTGACAGAGAATCAGAGATACAGCAAAATGCTAAATGCTGATTGAACGCCGACTATATATCCTAATCATTAATTCAGTGTCCGTGCTTGCCATGTCAGCAACAGTGTTAACTTTTCTATTCACCAAATTGACATCGAGACTAAAATGATTGGGGGTGCATCTTTTAGGGACAAAATTAGACCATTTCATCTTTCAAGTGACATCTTTTCGGAGATTAAATTGTTAATTTACTCATGCAATTATAAAATGAAGGCAAAATTGAGAACTCATCAAGGCATCATAGGATAAAGCAGAGACACTGATGCTAAAAGAAACACATGCGAGAAAGAAATGTAATACAGTGGCTCACCCTAGAATGATCCAGTCTCATCCCAAATAAATCCAAAACGTCCATCCCACAATGCATATCACAAATGTAATGCATGGGCTCCACATTGCATAAACAAACATGAGTACAAACGGACTTATTCATAAATCCAATTTCACATGTCAAATTAAGCCTAAACAATTCACAAAAGCTCGTGCAACAGTAGCAAGTTTTCTGTGTAGCATTGGGCAGTACATAAGCCACCAAACAACACAAGCTCTTTAAAACTCCAAAAACATACTTAACAAAAGATTGACAGCACATCAGCATAACGACATCACTTAAATTAACCTTGAAAGAGGCTCTAAAACTACCAAACAAGCCTCACAAGAATTAGACAACATATGAACATCAAGATGGCACTGAAAAGACCATTCGAAAACTTTAAAATGAAACTTCAACAACAACAACAACCACCAAAGCCTTTTCCCACTAGATAGGATCAAGTGACGCCAACGTGTTCTGTACTTGCTCATTTCTTGGTTTGGTTTGACGCTATCAACTTAAACTGATAGGTGCACTAAATTTTTCTCAAAAACTGCCCAAACCACCCGCCGAACACCCTTATCACACAGTACTAATATATATAATTTGGACTTTTCTAGGTGCAACCATGCAATTTTTATTGATTTTATTTTTTGGTATCTCGAATTGGCAAGACCCAACCAGACCATGCAAAGCAAACTTCTTATATATATATATATATATATATATATATATATAAAACTTCTCAGTGACAGTAACTATAATGTCAAGCCAAATGAATGAATCATCTCTAGTTTAAATTTAGTGGAATTTGTATTGTTTCCTGTTATTAGTTAGTATATTAATTAATAGGGGAAAGTACATTTTACCCCCTCAACTATGCCTATATAACACATTATCCCCTCAACTTTAGTTTGTAACAAATGACCCCCCTAAATTTAAGAAAAAGTTGAAACTGTTAAATTTAACAGATTAAGATTATGTGCATTGCACATTTTATTATTATAATTTTTTTCTTCTCCTTATACGGATAAACGCTCTGCAACCCCAAGAACAAAGAAAAATGAATAAAATCGATTAAATGTGAACGACCAAAAAGATCTAAGACTCAATCAAATGTGGCCTATGATGAACGGGAGATATGAAGATGAAAATGAGGGAAACAATAGCGATAACGATGTGGAGTCAATTTTAACTATAGAGCCTTGGATGCTTGAGGGGTTAGAAGGCCCTGATGAAGAAGATATTTTTGCTAAGATGATACAAAGAGTAGCACTTGATGGAGAGGAACATAGTAAGAAATAACAAACAACTAGAGATGAAGAAACATTGAATGACAATCCAACCACATTTGTTTGGGTCTTAGATCTTTTTGATCGTTCATATCTAATCAATTTTATTCCTTTTTGTTTTGTTCTCGGGGTTTCAGAGCGTTTATCTGTATAAGTGGCAGCAAAAAATTACAATAATAAATATGTGCAATGCACATAATCTTAATCTGTTAAATTTAACTTCAAAATTAATAGTTTCAACTTTTTCTTAAGTTTAGGGGGGTCATTTGTTACAAACTAAAGTTGATGGGGGTAATGTGTTATATAGACATAGTTGAGGGGGGTAAAATGTACTTTCCCCTAATTAATATGTAAAACGATAATTTTTTATATTTTAATTTGCATATAGATTAACATGTAAAATAATAAATTACACGATTAAACTTTATCAAATTCAAACTTTAGATAATCCGATCTAATAATGTCACAAGTGTTTCTTTTGTCTTTAGGAAGAAACAAGGAATTTGGCTTTCTCCAGAATTAGTAGGCTCTTGTCTTAAACAATTTATCTATTCCCAGGTACAATGCAATAATAGACTTAATTTTCAAGTATTAAATAGTATTATTAGTCTTCTTAATTTTTTACTAAGTTTAAATCATTAAACTCTTTCTCAACTAATCAAAAAAAATATTTATATTAATGTCCACTCATCACTTTATAAAATGAGGACATGAAGAAATGACGTCGCTTAAAGTGATTAACATTCATATTACATGTAAGATCCCATGTTATCATTTGGGAATGAAATCGATTGCAATTTAAAATTTCTGAGACAAATTTGACCGCATAAAACTTTAGGGATGAAATTGAAAATTGATGTCAAGTTTAGAGACAAAAATATAAGTTTGACAAATATCAAATTTAGTCTCTAAAATTACCTTGTACCACAAAATTACGTCCCAATATTTCATAATTTTGTTTTTCTAGCTAGCCGACCAATTATAAATATATATAGGGATTGAAGTTTGAACAACTAAATTTTGATGTTTTTATTATTCATATAGACTATTAAATTTAGACAAGCATAATCTTTAGAGATAAAATTTAATATTTTCATGCTGAGAAAAATTAAATAAGATCTCTACTAAAGGAGTAATTATTTACTATGGGAGAAAAGAAAAAAACTCGTTGAAAGGCAAAAATTTTGCAATAGTAAATTATATGCTACGGAAGAATAACATATTTGTTAAAATATATATATAAAGAAAGTAGCATTATTACATTATTTAATATAACTCTGCAACAGTATAACAAATTAAGCATTTGCTAAAATAATGAGACTTCAATAAAAATTTAAAATAGTTAAAAATTACTGGGTCTTTCATGCAACTTTGATGAAACTCATTCTTACACAACTGAATTGAATTTTGAAAACCTTTGATGAGAAACATGATCTACCACATGCCAACTATCTTGAAAACTCATTCTTACTAATCACTGTTTCGTCTGTCTTATAACGAGAATTAAGAAAAGTTGAGCACATGTAAAAGCACAGGACCACTAAAACATCAGACATAACACAAGTTAGTATAATTCATCCTCATATTGTTCCTAAAGTTTTGAGATACAACCACAAGATATCAAATTAGGCCAGCCCGTGAGCAACACCAGCAGTAATAAGTGCACCTGAAATCAACGATCAAATGTCAGTACTTTAAAGTTTAAACTAAACAACAACAATCAAAGCCTTTTCCCACTAGGTAGGGTTGGCTATATGGATTAAGTGACGCCAACGTGTTTTGTCTTTACTCCACCCAGAGAATTCTCCTAATTCTCCACCCAGATATGATTGAAAGTGATCTCTGGGAGAAAGAGAGAATTCTTGAAAGAGAGGAATTTGACACTACCATTCTCTGTAATAAACTTAGGAGTAGAGAAACTTGACAGTTCCACAGTTGCCCAACGCCTTGCGTTTTCCCTCCTTTGCTCGCAATGGAAGAGAATCAGAGATACAGCAAAATGCTGCATTTTGGTTCTAGACATTTTCTCTTGTGAAAAAAAATCCTAAATGCTGATTGGACGCAGACTATATATCCTAATCATCAATTCAGTGTCCGTGCATGTCATGTCAGCGACAGTGTTAACTTTTCTATTCACCAAATTGACATAGGGACTAAAATGATTGGGGGTGCATCTTTCAGGGACAAAATTTGACCATTTCATTTTTCAAGGACCAAATTGACACAAGTGACATTTTTTGGGAGACTAAATTGTTAATTTACTCATGCAATTATAAAATGAAGGCAAAATTGAGAACTCATCAAGGCATCATAGGATAAAGCAGAGACACTGATGCTAAAAGAAACACATGCGAGAAAGAAATGTAATGCAGTGACTCACCCTAGAATGATCCAGTCTCATCCCAAATAAATCCAAAACGTCCATCCCACAATGCATATCACAAATGTAATGCATTGGCTCCACATTGCATAAACAAACATGAGTGCAAAGGGACTTATTCATTAATCCAATTTCACATGTCAAATTAAGCCTAAACAATCCACAAAAGCTCATGCAGCAGTAGCAAGTTTTCTGTGTAGCATTGGGCAGTACATAAGCCACCAAACAACACAAGCTCTTTAAAACTCCAAAAACATACTTAATAAAAGATTGACAGCACATCAGCATAATGACATCACTTAAATTAACCTTGAAAGAGGCTCTAAAACTACCAAACAAGCCTCACAAGAATTAGACAACATATGAACATCAAGATGGCACTGAAAAGACCATTCGAAAACTTCTAAATGAAACTTCAACAACAACAACCACCAAAGCCTTTTCCCACTGGATAGGGTCAGCTATATGGATCAAGTGACGCCAACGCGTTCTGTCTTGCTCATTTCTATAGTTACGTTATTAATTTTGAAATGAAACTTCAAGCAAGGAAAAAAAACACAAAACACCAGCCCTTTAACTTTAACATAAGCAAAAATAAACAGTACTTTAACACCATTCGAAAAGTTTAAAATAAAGCTTCGAATGAGAAAAATAAACAAAACACCTTCCAACAATAATGCAGTGCAGAATTTTGAGTTTTCAAAACATGTTCAAAAGCAAACAAAAAATTGGAAAGTAGAAAAAGGAACCAAGTTAACCATCTTATTTTACCACAAGGAAGAGGAACAATATAATGCAGAACCCATAAGCACATATGAATTTAGAGTTAAACATCATTGAAGTAACTTCATTCATTCAATATCATGCATTCACAGCCACACATCATTAATAAACAATATTAGAAGAAAAATTGTTGTAAATCTCGATTAAGTGAAACTAAAAATGTTGCAACATCATTAAAGACAGTAACGAAAAGAAATATATACCCCTGGCTGCATTCTCAGTTGCTGCCCCTGATCTTGTTCCACAGCTCCTTAATTTTGTGGAATATCCACCCAACAGTTGGTTCGATTACGTGATCCGCCACCACCGTCGAAGCCAAATCGAACACGTTGAATGCAAGCACGAGAAGAGCCAAGGTGTACCAGCCCTTTGGATCTTTACGCCCTAACATCCCTAACCGAACGAATGGACAACGAAAATCTTTGAACCCAAACTCATATCCCATCACAGCCAACAAATCACACACAACCATTGCGAACCCTTGCTCCATTTCCTCTGCGCTATTGATCCAACAAATTCTTAAATACCTTTAGGGTTTACTCTTTAGCTTGTGTGAGTGCTTATACTGTCTTGGGACTATTATTTATAAGTTTTGGGGTTTGAAATTTAAAAAGTCTTGTTAAAAAAAATCTTACCTAAGTCTATGTTCTATGTAGAATTGCACAATATCTTAAAATTTTTTTAATTTGATTGGGTTATATGAAATTGAATTAGAATTGGAATTGAAATTGAATTATGTGAAATTGGTTTTGTGGAATTGGGTGTGTAAATTTTGTGAAATTGGATTGTAAGGTATTTTTTGAGGAATTGGGATAAATTTTGTGAAATTGAATTTAAAAAACACTTTTGCCTAGAGGTGTCAAAGTGGGATAACCCGGCCATATAGGTTGACCCACTACGGGTTGGGCTCAGTCACGGGTTGGCCCACTCGCGTTGAAAGAGTTAAATTAGAAGCTAAATTCCAACCCGATCCACCAATGTGGTGGGTCGGGCTAATTCCATCTTTTAATTTCACCAAATTTTTAATTCTATTTTTTTATACCAAACACACTTTTTAATTCAAATAATTCAATTCCAATTCCATCCCACTAATTTCAATTCTAATTAAAATTCAATTCCAATTCCACAATTTTTTTTTGAACCAATTCAAAATGGTAATTCATGACTTTTGAGCTTCGTCCATGGTTGTGGGGAAGTAATGATAGGGTGAAGAAGAAGAAGAAAAGAGAAGGAAATTGAGTTGGTCTAGAGAGAGTAACGGAGATAGAGTATAGTGATTGAAATAAAAGTTTTAAAGTTAAAGAATGGATGAAAGTATAATTTATAAAAATTTCATCATGCCTTGTCATTAAACAACGGACCAAATTAACTATATTATTTAAAAGGGCCAATTTAGAACAAGTTGCAAAGATAGAAGAATGATTTAAAATTTTTGAAAGATAAAGGACCAATATAGAACAAGTGAGAAAGATAGGGAACTAAAATGAAATTTTGACCTTTAAAATTATATATATACTAAAATATTAAAATTAAAAATATTTTTATAAGAGTGAACATAGGGGTGGCAATGGGTACTTAGAAAATGGATATCCGATGATATTCGCCCAAAAAAATGGTATCGGCTATCGGATAGGGTACGAATAGTGAAACATAACTACCCATTGGGTATTGGACGGATATATGTATTGACGTCCGGTACCCCTATATCCGTCCTAAATGAATGAAGGAATAGGATACCCGATATTCGATATCTAAATAATATATATTATTAAATATAATATACAATATATATTATTAAATAATATTTTGTATTTTTAATGTTATTATAATTGTTGTTTTTAATTTTTATTTATAATAATTATGTATTTTTTTGTTTTAAAATGTTATTTTTATAACTTTTTTTTATTGGGTGGATATCGGGTATTGGATATCGGATAGTTTACTTGATTATAGGGTATCTCATATCCAATATCCATGATTTTTTCGGATATTTTAGGTGTTTCGGATATCCGGTATTTCGAATACGGATATTGAAAATAACAATTTTTTTCGGGTTCAAATATTGGATATATTGAACGAATTCGGATGCGGATAGTGAAAAAATGAGCCACCCCTAAGTGAACAAAATGAGAAGAGTGGGAAGCCGAGGAGTTAAATTATAACAAATGAAGCAATATTTTAAGAACGGAAGCAAAGAGAATTGTATGACCAATTGAACCTACTACCTTTCAAGTGTCCAATTCTTACCTTTGATCCTGATTGATGGTTGCACCGACTAAAAAGGGTCAAAATCAAATGACCCAACAAACAGCGAGTTATGATTGAGCTAGACAGAAAAAAGAGTTTTTTTTTTTTTTTTGATATTTGATCATGAAATTTTGAGTTTGTTGACAAAAACATTAGAGATGTTATCTATTATCTATTTCGGAAAGACGTCGTCGGAGAGAAGTCGGAATCGGTGCTCGAAGGCTCTCACATTTTCTCAATAATAATGTTTCCGATGTTTTTGTGAGCAGAATAATATCAGGGGAAGAACATACCCCTGATATACCACATGAATCAGTGGTGGCCCCTTAATGTTGGACTCCATCAAAATTTATGTACAAATTAACCACTAAAAGTACCAATTTCTGCATTTTGGAAATATTGAGTAATCCTTCCAAAACCTCAAGAGAAACAAAAGCAAAAAAATTCCAGAAGGCTACAAACAAAAAGGCCAGACCAAGACAAATTAAAGGACCAAGTGGGCCAAGCAAAAAGCTAAACCCTAGTGTTGCTTCTCCCTTTTCCCTTCGACTGCTCTTACTGCACATTGCTATCCATTTCGTTGTCTCTGTCTGTTAGGAAAACAGAAAATGGCTAACTACTAAGATTCTAATAACAGTTAGTTAGTTCCATTTTCTATTAGTTAGCTTCTTGTAAATCTTTAGGTAGTCTTTGCTTTCTTTCTCAATATAAATACATGTACTGTCTTCACTTAAACATATACAATTGATCATTTTCCTTCTCTCTGAAATCCTGTCTTTCTCTCTTGTACAACTTCTCACACTGTCTCCATTCAATATAATGGCTCTTCTGCTTCGGCTTCCTGCTTCCCGCTTCAGCCTCCCATCACCTCCTCCCATTCTAAGGATCAGAACCAACAACTTGAAGCCTGGAATCACTTGTTATAAACCACCAATGCTATTTCACGGTAATAGTTATTCATCACTTCTCTTCAAATCTACCAATGCTATTTCTTTTCTTTCACTACTGCTGCCATTGCAATCTACTACTGTTCTTGAGCAACTTAAGACGTTGTGCACATTCTGTGAAATTTCTGCACAACTTAACACACATATTTTAACATTAATATATAATAATCACATATTATATTAAAACTATATTTATATAATGCTAATTAACTTTTGACAGGTGTTAATAACTTAGATAATGGAGGTGTGAACTTCTTCGGTGATAATGATCACAACAGGTTCATTTCTCTTCTTCTTCAATATTTTATCCTTTCTCATTGAAGTCCTTTAAGAGAAAAACTAAATTAAACTGACTCTGCCTCCTCCTTTAATTTTAATATAATAATGTTATTATTTCAAAATTTTTTATTCTACTTTTTCTGTACAATATATTTTAATTTATGATTAAACTATAATATAAATTTTATTTGTTTAAAAAATGATTTTATCAAAATATAAATCATTTTTAAAAATAATTTTCATTTTGTATATTTGTCCAGTACAACTTTTTTTATAAAAAAATTATTTATTTATTTGAATAAATATTAAACATATGAATTAGAGACTAGATAGTGTATATGTCTCTCTGTAACTCTATACATGTTAGTTGTATTTTTTGATTAAATTTGCTGTATATCTAAATTTATTTTTACTCTCAACTCAAGTAAAAAAAAATGATATATTGCATTCTTATAGCACAAAATATGAATGCGGATAATATTTATATGTAGATAGATATTTTTTAAAAAATAAATAATAAAATTATGACATTGATAACATTGATAATAAATAAAAAAAATTATTAATCATTACATATGTAAAGTAAGACGTGCACTTATGTTAGTTGCCATTCTTCAATATTATTTTATGGCACTGATGTTTTGAATTATGACATTTTATGTTATTTCAAATTTTATATAGCACTCTTGTTTTGGATATCTTATATTTCATATGTTATTTTAAATTGTGAGAGATGATAAGATAATTCAAACTCTTATTAGTAATTTTTTAAAAATAATTTTAGAGAACACTTATAAATCTTGATTAACACTTAACATTATCTTTGTGGATGACTTCAATTTAATTTATTTTAAAATATAGTTAAATTATATTTATTTGGTATTATTTTAATATAATACTTTTTTTTCTATTATTTAACAGGAAAACTAAAGCTGTCCAGAAGGAGTATGACAATTTACCTGAAGATGATGACAAAAAGAAAATTGCAGTAAGTGTATATATATATATATTCTCAATTAAAATTATGAGTAGTACTATCAAATAACTTAAAGGATTATGAGATTGGGTAGTGGTTAAATTAGGAATATGTTCACATTCTTTGAGTATTTTTTTTATTTAAAAAAAAACACTCTAAGGTATATTCATATTATAACAATCTATTAACGAATGTTTTTTCCTAATTTCAATTTGTTACATAAAGAACTTGCTTATTTTATATTCTTTTAAATATTAATTTGTTGATTAATTAGGTACGCCCAACCCGTTTCTTGGAGAAGTGTCTGAATCACATCTTCATCGGTTTCTTGGAGACTCTTGGATCCCTCATAGCCCTTGATATAGTAGGAGCACTACTTGGGCGATATGTTGTTTCACCATATGTGGCACAGAGTTGGAGCTTAATACTTCGCTATAAATACATTGCTAGATGGATTTTGGCCGGTGGAATAGTACTCCGTGGAGTAAGGAAATATTTTGTGCGATGGTTTTTTCACTTTTAATTAGGTAAAATAATTAGTAGTTATACTTAGTGTACTAGGCATATATACTTTTAGAAGTTTATATTATGAACAATCCGTCAAAAATGTTAATTTGTAGCAGAGAAACTATAACGTTGCATCGTGCATGTGTATGGAAATTCGTAGGACCTTTGTCCCTCTCCCTCTAATCAACTTCCTTATTATTCTATATATAACTCCAATTATATTAGTTCTTTATATTTTATTAGAATTTCATATTTGTCCTCTCATATGGTTTTATTTTTTTCCTTAAACAACGTCGTTTGGGTGTTTTTAGTGTGCATAGTGTCAATCATATTTTTTTTATCTCTCACATAAGTGCAAATAATTTATTTTTTATTCTTTAAAAATATAATAATTTTTATTATATTTTAAAATAAGAAATTAAATATTTAATAATATTTTTTATTTTTAACTATTGTAATAAATTAGTTAGTGGGGTGAAGAATGTAATATTGGATGTAATCTAACATTATGTCTAACATTTATCTTACCAAACATACCTTATTTTTTTTAATTTGGTAAAATTATTTTTTTTCTTATTTTTTACTCACTTTTATTCCATTCACATCATATTGATATGATATATTTATTACTCTCATTCCCTCACCCATTCCAGTTAATTGTTACAAATTTATTTTTGTTTTTTATTTCAATTGCCTTTAGTTTTTAAATTAAATATTATGACTGGTCTGGCCAGGCCAACATTTACAGGTGTAGGCTGAATTTATCAGACTTGCACTCGCATATTGCAATGACAAGTAATGTTTCAAAGCTCGCAATTTTAAAAAAAGTTAAACAATAGCTTGTCATATAAAATGGAATTACAAGTCTAAATATCTTGACTTGAATACTTTGAGATCTTGATGTAATGGTTAGGTCAAAAACCCCAAAGATATATATGTCTAACTAAAGACAAATTTTTTCTCTCATCACCATTTTGAACTTTTAATTTGTAACCAATTGAAAAATAGCTAAAGTTTTTTTAAGTGTGGTATGGAATTCTTCTAATAATAGGCTTTATTTATATTCTCTTTATTTAATGATTAGTTATACAAAATTTGGTCTTTAATATTTTCTCTTCATTCACGATTGTTTATACAAATACTTTTTGCCATTTGTCTTATTTATATTAGAGAACTTCATAGCACACACTTAAGAAACTTCACATAAGTTTAGTCCCAACCAATTTTGTTTTTCACCCAAATTTCGTGTAAATAATTAATAATATATGTAAAATTGACGCCCCTAGATCTTGATTGTGATGTCAAATCATATCTTTAGCAATGAAATTTTGTTAAATTTAGTCATGATTTTCAATGTATTACTAAAAAATAAAAGGTAATATCGTAGTTAAATTAAAAAAAATTATAATTAAATATGTATAATTTCACATTGTAATAAATATTACAAACCACAAAAATATTGATTAATGTATTTTTTGAGAAAAAGATAAAACTAATTACAATTTTGAAAGAGCATGGCTTTCAAAAAATTGATTAAATGATTTGTTGTTTCTATGTTTTCTAGCTACTAATGTATTGTTGGTTTGGGATGTGAGTGTGACACCAAAAATTGGAGTCCGAATCCTCTACAGTTGTGCCTTTGTGCTGTTCGGTAATCGGTCACGCAACCGTGGCAAACATTTTAGCCACGGTTACGTGACCGGTTAGTCACGGTTTTAACCGTGGTAAACCGAACAGCACAAAGGCACAACAGTAGAGGATCTGCGTTCAAAAAATTGGTATCTTTTTCTTTTGGGCTGCGTTTAGGCTTAACGCGAGGCGATGAGATGGTGATCGCCATATGCGGTCTAAAGGAAAAATGGTCAAACTTGGAGCTCACATATTAGGGTGTTCAAAATCGAACAAAATCAATGCACTTGAACCAAATCAAACCGAATTAGTACAAATCGAACAAAATCGATAAGTGTTTGGTTCGGTTCGGTTTGATATGTCGAAAAACCGAATCAAACCGCATACACATACATGTATATATATTTACATATTATGTTAAAATTTTTAAATAATAAAGTTTAAAATTTGTTTAAAATTTAATTTGTTTAATATTATGTCGAAAAACCAAATCACTACTGTTGCCATTGCAATCTACCACTGTTCTTGAGCAACTTAAGACGTTGTGCACATTCTGTGAAAGTTCTGCACAAATAAACACACATATTTTAACATTAATATATAAAAATCACATATTATATTAAATATATATATATATATATATATATATATATATAATGCTAATTAACTTTTCACAGGTGTTAATAACTTAGATAATGAAGGTGTGAACTTCTTCGGTGATAATGATCACAACAGGTTCATTTCTCTTCTTCTTCAATATTTTATCCTTTCTCATTGAAGTCCTTTAAGAGAAAAACTAAATTAAACTGACTCTTCCTTCTCCTTTAATTTTAATATAATAATGTTTTTATTTCAAAATTTTTTATTCTATGTTTACTGTACAATATATTTTAATTTATGACTAAACTATAATATAAATTTTATTTGTTTAAAAAATGGTTTTATCAAAATATATATTATTTTTAAAAATAATTTTCATTTTGTATATTTGTCCCGTACAACTTTTTTTTATAAAAAAAATATTTATTTATTTGAATAAATAGTAAACATATGAATTAAAGACTAGAGAGTGTATATGTCTCTCTGTGTAACTCTATACATGTTAGTTTTATTTTTTGATTAAATTTGCTGTATATCTAAATTTATTTTTACTCTCAACTCAAGTAAAAAAAATGATATATTGCATTCTTATAGCACAAAATATGAATGCGGATAATTTTTAAAAATAAAGTAATTTAATTTAATTATAAATTAAAATATTTTATATAATAATAAAAGACAATAGTAAAAGAATTGGAAATAATTGCATCACAACATGGAGCCATTTGTTATGGAGAATATTTTGATCATAAAAGATAATATTGAATAAAATTAAGGAATAAATTCAGGTCAAGTTGTTTTATATCATTGCCAAGTTCTATCAATTATATGTTGTATTTACATTCTTTTTCTTTTATTATTGGTCATATAAAAGGTAGTTGTCTACATTCTCTCTCTACTGTTATTGATCATTTAAACACTTTTTGCCACGTGTCATATTTATATTGAGCAACTTGATGGTAAAGATATAATGAACTTAACCTAAATTTTATTCTAAAATTAAAGGGTTTAGAGAGTTTCTTTTATTGAGAAATGGAATTGAATGAAAATGTAATGGCTTTTCAACTTTTACGAGTGGGGAGTGTAATTAATTAAACTAAAAGGGAGGTAGTATAATTTCATCATCTATCAGGAGCTCGCAGTGTAATTTATTCTAAATTGTAAGGTTTTTTTTTTTTGGTTTTTTTAAAAAAATATTTTAACCACTTTTTTAGAAAACATTTAGGGGTAAAATTTAGTTTTGAATGCAAGTTAACCATACCCGGGAAGAAGTGAAAAAACTAATACTTTCTCCGATTTATAATTTATATTTTGTTGGCTAGGTGCATACATTCTAAGGAAATAAGTATTAGATATGAATAAAATTATAAAAAAATAGATAAAATGATTAAATTATTTTTATTTATTCTTTTTTCATTAATCTTATCTTAAAAATAAGTATTAGATAAAAATAAAATTATAAAAAAATAATTAATATTTTTTTAATTTTAAAAAACACCATATATTGAGAATTGGAGGGAGTATATTTTTTTATACGTACTGTACGTGATCATGAGCAGTGACTTTTCTGTCTAACTTGGTATAATGCTTCTCCATAATGTGCTTTGTTATGCCATTTATAAATTTATTGATATTATTTATTTATTTTTACTCTTTAAATTAAACGGTCTATATAATAAATAAAATAAAAACAACAACAATTAAAGTATAATTTTACTAGTTGGGGTCGGTTATATGGATCAAGCGGTGTCAACATGTTCTATCTTTGCATAATAAACAATTTTTTAAAATCGGACCGGTCATTGAACTGGTCGAGGCATTTGTTCACGGTTCAATGGTTCCACCGTGGTCGAACCAGTGGCAATTAAATATAATTTTTTAATTAAATATACTAAAATATATCATAAAAATTTTATATATTTCATAATTATATATCTCCATCTCCATCTAAACATGATAAAAATAGAATAAGTTGTAAACTACCACAATGCATGCCATATTAAACTCTTCAAATAAGTTCAAAAATTAACATATTTAAGTCTCAAGTCTTATCACAAATCAAACTAAAAATACTAAAATAGAATAATCTTTACAAGTCACAACAAATTCTCAACAAATACTAAATCATAAAAAAAACAAATTGATAACAGGTCAAATCGTCTAAACCATCGATTTTACCGATTCTTGACCGATTTTTTACTTGACCGATTCTTTAGTTATTCCAAACCAGACTGAGAGACAATTTTTCAGTCTGATCAGATTTTGATAACATTGATAATAAATAAAAAAATTTATTAATCATTACATATGTAAAGTAAGACGTGCACTTATGTTAGTTGCCATTCTTCAATATTATTTTATGGCACTGATGTTTTGAATTATGACATTTTATGTTATTTCAAATTTTGTATAGCACTCTTGTTTTGGATATCTTATATTTCATATGTTATTTTAAATTGTGAGAGATGATAAGATAATACAAACTCTTATTAGTAATTTTTTAAAAATAGTTTTAGAGAACACTTATAAATTTTGATTAGCACTTAACATTATCTTTGTGGATGACTTTAATTTAATTTATTTTAAAATATAGTTAAATTATATTTATTTGGTATTATTTTAATATAATATTTTTTTTCTATTTAACAGGAAAATTAAAGCTGTTCAGAAGGAGTATGACAATTTACCTGAAGATAATGACAAAAAGAAAATTACAGTAAGTGTATATATATATATATATATATATATATTTATATATATTTTCTCAATTAAAATTATGAGTAGTATAATCAAATAACTTAAAGGATTATGAGATTGGCTAATGGTTAAATTCGAAATATGTTCACATTCTTTGAGTATTTTTTTTATTAAAAAAAAACTTTAAGGGTAATTCATATTATAATAATCTATTAACGAATGATTTTTAAATCAATGTTTTTTCCTACTTTCAATTTGTTACATAAAGAACTTGCTTATTTTATATTCTTTTAAATATTAATTTGTTGATTAATTAGGTACGCCCAACCCGTTTCTTGGACAAGTGTCTGAATCGCATCTTCATCGATTTCTTGGAGACTCTTGGATCCCTCATAGCCCTTGGTATAGTAGGAGCACTACTTGGGCGATATGTTGTTTCATCATATGTGGCACAGAGTTGGAGCTCTATTCTTCGCTATAAATACATTGCTGGTGGGATTTTGGCCGGTTGGATAGTACTCCGTGGAGTAAGGAAATATTTTGTGCGATGGTTTTTTCACTTTTAATTAGGTAAAATAATTAGTAGTTATACTTAGTGTACTAGGCATATATACT